>PVJS01033576.1:0-22089 GCA_004027185.1 Glis glis
TGGTGGTGGTGGTGGTGGTGGTGGTGGTGGTGGTGGTGGTGATGGCGGGAGCCAAGAAGAAAGAAGAAACATTAACAAAGACTCGCCAAGGCTTAGTGACTGATTGGATGCTAAGGAGTCCTGGAGGAACACAATATGATTGAAGTTTTGAACCCAAGTAACTGAAAATGTTTGTAACAGGGTTGGAAATCATAGGAAAGATTGGGTGAAAAGTGGAGAGTAAGGTGAACTGGATGGAGAATTAGGTGGAATTGGACAATTCTTTGTTGAGTGTGAGGAGACAGTTGTATTTATCATCTGACAAAAAAGCAGCCATTGGTGACATTTGCTTCCTTTTCTGTGATGCTCCGTGGTGTACCATTGGCGTTTACACTTGGCCTTGGGCTGACCAGATCCAGATGTGAAGTTAACTATTTGTTTTTTATTTTATTTATTTGCAGTGCTGGGGATCAAACCCAGAGCCTTGCACATATTAGGAATGTACTCTACCACTGAGTTACACCCCCAGCCTGTGAAGTTAACTCTTGACCAGCAGTAATTGAGTATTAGCAGCTGGTTAACTACAAAATAAAAATTAAAAACAAACAAATAAAGTCGCATGTGGTGGTGCAGGCTTGTAATCCTAATACTTGGGAGGCCAAGACAGGAGGATCACAGGTTTGAGGACAGCCTCAGCAAATCATGTGAGTCTCATCAACCTAATGAGACCCTGTTTTAAAATAAAAATAAAATAGGGTTGGAAGTGTAGATCAGAGGTAGAATGCCCCTGGGTTCAATCCCCAGTATCACAACAAACAAACAAACCAGATAGGCTTTGAATGAAAGGAGCCCCACAAAAATGCATACGCAGTACTTTGTGAAAGTGTACCAATTTCTGCTTAGACAACAGACCAGCTATATAGTCAACCTCCCATCCATTCATCAAGTGAAAAGCTATCCCATCCTCTTAAGAGGAAGACCAGGTGTCACTAACTGATCCCAAAATGGAGAAGTTGGTTATCAGGGAATGTATCCCGGCAGCTCCTTAGAGAGCAGCTGAGTTTGGGGGTAGAAACCATAAGTCTTTCAATGAATAATAAGCACATGTCTGCATATTTATATTACCACCAACATTTATTTCAATGGGGCCTTGTTTTATTTTTTATTTACTTATTTATTTATTTATTTGCGGTACTGGGGATTGAACCCAGGGGCACTCTACCTCCAAGCTATACCCCCGGCCCTATTTTTTATCCTTTATTTTGAAACCGGGTCTCACGAAGTTGCGGAGGGCCTCACTAAGTAGCTGAGGCTCCCAGATCCTTCGGTCTCCACCTCCCAAGTACTGGATTACAAATGTGTGCCACCATGCCCAGCTGGGCCTTGTTTTAAAATAATATCAAGTTGTGTTAATTGAGGAAAGCAAACAAATCTGAATTTAAAAAACTGGTAAACCAACAAACTAAGACAAACTTTCTATTTTGAATATATTAACAGGATACTTGCCTCTTTAAAAATGTTTTGAAAAGCATTCCAAACATAGAGGAAGATAAGAGGGTGAAATATCAGATAGCTATGTATGTACCACTTGGATACAAGTACCTGTTTGCTTCGGTTTTTAAAAAGGCAATTAAATGTTACAGGTATATTTGATGTTCCTGTCTACCTTTTCATCTTCCATTTTCTTCCCTAATCTTTTCAGAGGTTATTGCTATTTGGAAATTAGTATATTCTTCCTGCTGAGGTTTTTTTATATTCTTTTTAATTTTTTTTTTTTTTTGGTGGTACTGGGGATTGAACCCAGTGGCATTCTACCTCCAGGCTACACCCCCAGCCCAATTTTTTTTATTCTTTATTTTGAAACAGGGTCTCCCTAAGTTGCCGAGGGCCTCACTAAATAGCTGAGGCTAGCCGTGAACCCAGATCCTCCTGTCTCAGCCTCCCAAGTACTAGGATTACAAGCATTCGCCACCACGCCCAGCATTTATATTCTTAATATATGTATAATACATCCTAATACATATTATGTAACAATATTTTGTGTGTTTAGAATTGTACATAAATGGCATCAGATTGTATTTATCATTCTCTATCTTATTGTATATATCACAATGAATTTATCCACTCTGCCACTATGGCTATTTCCAATTTTTTCCTGGAGTGAAGATCCTTGCATATATGCCCCTGTATGTGAGAGGTTCTCTAGAGGATCTCAGTGGTTGTGGAATTGCTAGATTTCGGGAAATGTACATCTTTATCTTAACTAGAGAGGGCCAAACTATTCCTGGAAATGGTTGCTCAAAGCACACCCCCCAACACTGCATGAGAGTTCCTGATTCCTCATATTAGTTAAATATGAACATTTGTCAACCTACTGGATGTTTTAATTTTCATTCCCTTATAGTGAAGCTCCTTTTAAAATAGTCAAGCTCTCTTTGGTCAGCTAGAAGCTTATTTGTCTCTCAGCAACCAATGAAGTCAGAGTCTTCCAGAAGGGGAGTATAAGAGTCAGGCAGGGAAAATTAAAGCTCAGACCAAGAGCTGCTGCCAAAGACAGATCAATCCAAGATGCAGATAAAGCATACTTGGACATAAAAGTCAATGGGAAAGCAAGAATGATTTTTAAAGTTTGATTCAGAACAATTTTACAGGTCTGTGGTAGAACACGTTGCTCAGCACCTTCCAGATATTATCTCATCAATACATGTAAGACCATCAAGGAACTGCAAGGGATTATCAGTAAAACTATGATGAGAACCAATGCCTGGACCCAAAGTGGAACCGGGCTCCTAGTTCTTTGTGATGGCAACTAGATGATGATGACTTGGGGGCTGTTGTAATAGGCCCTTTAGTGTTCACCTAGGAAAAGGGAACTTGTTTTTAGTAGAAAATGAACATGTTGAAACTTGTAGTTCAATGTACTAGTCTATTGGACCAAGAGACCAGCTTCTGTATTGGGGGAAAGTGGACACTTAGTAAACCCAGCCCTGCCAATTACTACCTTTGAGACTCTCTGAGGATAGAAAGTAACAACTATGCCTAGTATAGGGACTGGTGCATATAAGTACTTAATAAATTCATGTTTACAACAAAATAAGTTGCTACTACATCAAGCATTGCTGGAAGTTCTGGACACAGCAATAAAGAATTAGACCAAGTCCCAGCTGTCATGAAGCTCAAGGGAGGTGATCAACAATCAACAAATTATCTAGTTTATGTCAGGTTATAAAGGCGATTGAGAAAATGAATGCAGGGTAAAGTGGATAAAGAATGAGGGGGTAGGGTAGGGCTGCGAGCATCATTCAGTGGGAGAATGTGTGCATGTTACCCGGTAATCATGCTTCTTTCTCTGTTCATTTACAAGCTACCCTGGGGATTATCTTCTCTGAGTTACTCTTAACTTTTTTAAACCATGGAATGGGGGAGGGGGAGGGAATAATCATGGAATTGTGTGTGGTTTTATTTAATTTGCTAAAATTGAAGTTTAGAGTCTTTCCAAATGTTGATTTGCTTGGAACTTTAACCTTAAGGCAACGAGAAAAAAAGGCAAGATTGCTGGATGGCTTTAGTGATTTAACATTTACAAAATATTTGAAAGATGTCCAAAATTATAGACTTTAGTGAAGTAGAGAGGATTTCATTTAAAAAAAAAAGTATATATTGTAGTTGGGCGTAGTGGTGCATACCTGTAATCCCAGTACTTGGGAGGCTGAGACAGGAGGTTCTCAGGTTTGAATAAAGCTAGCCTCAGCAACTTAGTGAGGCTCTCAGCAATTTAGTGAGATCCTGTTTCCAAATAAAAAATAAAATAGGGCTGGGGGCATAGCCCAGAGGTAGAATGCCCCTGGGTTCCATCCCCAGTACCACACACAAATAATAATAATAATAATAATAATAATAAATGTGTATATATAAAGAAAGAGAGAGAGAGAGAGAGAGAGAGAGAATAGTCAGAGACACTTGGGAGGCCTGAAATATAGTATAGGCTCTACGCTTCCATAACTATGGAAATCATGCAACCCCTGTTTACCTCAGTTTCCTTGTCTATAAAATGATGCTAAGAGGAATCCAATTCTACAGTTTCTCTCTTCTGACATTTCTACTCCCACTTTTGTTTTTGAGAACTGAAACACTGATTGTTTATTCATTTCTGACTCTTTTTTTTTTTAAATCTGATGTTGGACTGTAACAATTTCCTTTTGAGATATAGAGGCCTCCTTTGCAATAAAGTGCAGTTCCTGTTTCTTTTCAGCTTCTTTATTTTTGGGACAGGAGACAACCCAAGGGGTCTCAGTATTTCAAAAAGGCCTTGAATAATTTCTTCCCTGAGATTTCGTCATGCTTCCCTGCTGGTAATACTTTAAAAGGTATTGGTCAGTATTTTGGGTATAGATGTTAAGTGATCATAATGTGATATTACTGGAAAATCAAATCATTTTAAAGGTGAATGAAATGTTAAAGTTGTGTGCCAAGATTTTTACTCATACTATTTTTCCCTTTTGATACTCTTGATATAAATAATCTCTTATTTTTTTTAAAGTTGGATCTTTTCAAACCCTTTCATTCCCATTTCAACTTGTCAAAAGAAGAGATGGGCCTTAAAAACAATATTTAAATGCAATATTGTTTTGGAAATGGTTTACCATGTGCAGCAGTTCTGTAATGTCATTTTTTATTTTACATTAAAGAAAAACCCTTTTGCCTTATAAAAAACATATTTTCACTAGCTGGCCTTAGTTTTCATTTTTAATGTTCTTGTAAACAGTCAGATGGCAAAGTAAGCTGGCATGTTGTCTCATATTTATTTGAATCACTCTCCAGTGTCAAATCCTAAGAGAAAACAGCCCAGCATTCTGGAGAAGAGTTTCTTTTCTGAGATGGTAAGGTACTATGATACATGAGATAGTACTGTTGCTCAAGAAAGGCAGACCGAAACGACAAGGGTTAACTTCAGCACCTGAGAAGTAGAAGGAGCATTTGCCTTTACAGTTTACTCTTAGTGTTCAGTTCTCAAAGTGACATTAGCCATGACAGAACCTTGAAACCTCCCCAGATCCTCCAGAGAGATGACCAGATAGACCATGGACTTAGAACCACTCTCCTACTCACGAGCAGACATTTACTATATTGTCTACTTATTAGTATGTGTGATTTTTATATGTGTTGTTGGTACCAACTTGTTTGTATGAAGAGAATGCCTTTATCACTCTTTTTTATACTTTTATTGGTACAATATAATTTATACATCATGATGAGATTCATCACTCTTAATGAAATTAATCTCATTGAGGCCCTTCTTCCTTCTCTTTTCAAATTTTGCTATAGCCCCTTCCACCAGATGTCAAAATTTCTAACTTGCCCTGCTCCAGTCTATCCTGACCTGCTACAAGATTTACCATCCCTAAACTCCCTAACAACTTGCAGTTCCCAGGCTCAAAACCTTGAAGAGCTCTCAAATGCTCCTTCAGTAGTGGCCAGATCTCTTAGCTTGATACTCAAAGTTCTCCATGATCTGATAACAGCTTCTAGCTTCTACCCAGCCTGACCTTCTGTGCCACCCATTGTCTCTTGTTCTTGTCTGTCTCCTAGGAAAGGAGACCCAATGCTTGCTCATTTTTTTTTTTTTTTTTGTGGTACTGGGGATTGAGCCCAGAGGCATTCTACCTCTGAGGATGCCAGAAGCCCTATTTTATTTTTGTTTTGAAACAGAGTCTCACTAGATTGATGAGAGTCTCACTACTTGCTGAGGCTGTCCTCCAACTTGTGATCCTCCTGTCCCAGCCTCCCAAGTACTGAGATTACAGGCGTGTGCCATCACACCCAGCTTCTTACTCATTCTTCAAGGTCTACCTTGAGCCACAGTTTCAAATCCGATCACCTTCCTTGGTTACTGTAGTTTACAGGGAATTTTTATTCCCCACCTCTAAATACTTAGACTATACACTTACTTGGGCCCTAAATCATATACTAAAAATTGATATGTGTGAGTAAGGGCTTAATTGTTAGCGCTTGATATATTAGAGTAATAGAGATGGAATGGCCTTTAGATATCTATTTAGCATCTTCCAAAACAGACAAATCTGCTTCAACAAGTTCTCCTCTGGACAGACACTGGCTGACCAGGTGCTGTGCTTTGGAATGTGGCCATTTCACCTTGGAATTGCTCTTGTGACTAGAAGCATCTGCTTTTTTTTTTTTTTTTTGTACTGGAGGTTGAACTCAGAGGCATTCTACCCCCAAGCTACACCCCCAGCCCTATTTTATTTTTTATTTTGAAACAGGATCTCACTACGTTTCTGAGGGCTTTGCTAAATTGCTGAGGCTGGCTGCGAACCTGCTATCTCAGCTTCCCAAGTACTGGGATTTCAGGCATGGGCAACCAAGCTGGGTGAAGCATCTGCTTTTTGAGGGAGGAAAATCCTCCTCATCCCAATCCAACCAGGTGGGAATCTAATGCACCGGGGGTGGGGGGGACCTCTCATGCTCTCCCATCTGAATGAGATATCCTAGAGTCCAATTGAAATCCTTGGTGTCCATCGCCCTCCAGAACTACCGCAAGCATGGTCTGCAGATCTGCAATGTCAGCCCCACCTGGCGTCTTGATAGAAATGCAAATCCATGAGCCTCAGCCCAGACCCACTGAATTGGAAACTGAGGGTGGGGTCCAGAATCTGAGTTTCATCAAGATTGAGGAGCACTGCCGCACCCCTATGAGATGGAAAACAGCTGGGGACTCTCTATATTTTTGCATAATTATAATGGTAGGTATGGTGGCGCACGCTTGTAATCACAGTACTTGGGAGGCTGAGACAGGAGGATCACAGGTTCGAGGACAGCCTCAGTAATTTAGCTAGGCTCTTTGCAATTTAGTAAAACCCTGTTTCAAAGTAAAAAAAAAAAAATAGGGCTGGAGGTGTAGCTCAGAGGTAGAATGCCCCTGGGTTCAGTCCCCGGTACCACAAACAAACAAACAAACAAACAAAAAAGTGTCACTATACCACTTTTTCTTCAACTAAATACAAATCTCTTATAGCCCTGCCTCAATTAGTTTGTTTTTCCAGCCATCTGGTCACCTACACATTCCATATTTGTCAAAGGGGGAGGGCACAGGTATAGAAGGGTTCCATCAGGCTAACGCACAAAGACAAATACAGCTCCTAGTGACCGCATGAAACCCCGGGTTTTAAAACAGCCACATGCAGTTTCCTTAAAAGCTGAGCCGGAAAAGGTTTTTGTGGTCGTGCGACTCCAGCGGGGCCCGAGCGACAGTTCTGAACACTGGGGTGGGGGGGGCAGAAGGTGACAGGGGGATGACTCGCGGTTGTGTTTTGAGTGGTTGCTTGGGCAGTGTTTATCTGCTCCTGCAGCATGCGCGCGCTCTTACACACACACACACACACACACACACACACACAGAGTTTCTGGTCATGTATTTTATAGACCCAAAGTCAGAGAAGCAACTTTCGATGCAAAACAAAAAACCCGAAGAAAGGAGGAGGAGGAGGAGGACAACGCGCAGTCTCCCCAGGGAAGGAACGGCGCGGTTTGTCCCTCAGTCACTGAGCAACACCCTGGAGCGGGGCTGCCCGTGTCTTGGGGGTTCTCTTTCTTCCCGCGTGCGTCCACTCCCGCCGCCCCGTCCCGCGGTGCGCTCGGCCGCCGGGTCCCTGCGCGGCGGCGGGGCGGGGCCACGCGGCGGGGCTCGCGCCGGGCTCCGGTAGGGGGCGCTGCGTGCGGCGCGCTCTCCCGCCGTGGATAACGGGGCCGGCGGGAGGAGAAAGGAAACCTGCTGCGGGAGGCGGCGGCCGGCCGCGAGCGGGGAGGAGAGTTCACTTTTGCTCAGGTGTCAGCGCGCGGCGGCTGCGGGCTCCGGGAGGGAGCGCCGAGGGCCCCGGCCGTCGTCTCGGAGCCGGCGGGCGAGGGCGGCGAGAAGCGGCATCGGAGCGCGCCGGGGGCGCGGAGCCCGCGAGCCTGGCCAGCGAGGGGAGCCGCGGGGGGCGCGCCCCGGGAGGGCCCCCGGAGCCGCGCAGGATGCCCCACGAAGAGCAGCCGTCGCTGCAGAGACCCCGCTATGGCTGTAAGTGCGCCCGGCGTGCGGGGCTCCCGCCAGCCTGGGGCCCTCCCCGAGAACCGCGTCGGAGGGGCCCGGGATCCGGGTGCGCGGCGGAGGGGACGGGAGGGCAGCGGCCGGTGGCCGGCCGAGTTGGGAGCTGAAGTTGGCGAGGGCAGAGAACGGCGCCCTCCCGCTCTTCTCTCCAGAGCCCTGATCCCCACCTGGCAGCCCCGGCCCCCACCCCAGGCCCCAGCGGGCGCGGGCGCGGGCTCCGGAGCAGACAGGCTAGTTCTAGGGGTATCAGGTGAGGAGCCTGCGGAGCTCCGGGCGCTATCGGCTCGGGCCAGAGGGTGGCGTAAGGGACCTGATTCTGCCGACCCAGAAGGGGCGGAAAGTTTGTTTGCTGTGGCTACAGGTGGGCGCCGCGAGTAGTGTGCGGGTTCACTCTGCTAGTAGCGGAGGCGGCTTTCTTGGAAGGGCCGGAGTCTCCTCCTATCTCGCTCCCTCGGGCTTCACCTGGTCTACCAGAGCCAGTTTGGGCCCGCACAGGTGTGAGTCCCTTCCTGCTGAAGCCAAAAGGGCCACCTTCTGTCCCCAGCCTCTCCCCCGCCCCCATATCCCCCTAGTAATCAACCTGCGCACTGGAGGATTGCTGCGGGGAGAGGACTCACTGCCCGCGTGACTTGAACGACATGGTGTCGATTACCCCGCCAGGGGCTGCCTTCGGAAAGAGGTGGCTTTGGCTGATGGAGAGTGGATGGAGCCAGATAAGCACCCACCACGTGGCTTCATGTGCAGAGTTCAGAGTCCTAAACATGTGCCAGGAAGTATTTCCTTTTAAACAAACAGAAAGTTGGCTCTCTTTCTCCAGGGTTGGCCCTGTCAGTGAACCCATGGCCGAGCACCACAGGTTACTCTTTTACACACAAACAAGAACTCTTGTTTGTGTGTGGTTCTGATTGCTGGTAGGGCCACTGACTTGCTTAATTAAAAAAAGGGGGGGTGTCAGAGGTGGGAGGTTAGTTTTCCCATGTGACCCTTTAGGTGTCAGGCGGTGAAGAGGAGCCAGCTACAACCGCAAAGAAAATGAATTCAACAGTTGAGTGAGACCCAGCTTTTTGCAGTCTTAGTTTGCAGTTTGGGAAACCACATAGACAGCAGCTCCCGGGCTCAACTAGTGGTTGCAGAGTCAACCTCAGGTTGGTGGAAGTCCTTTATGTGACAAGCTCTCAGAACATAAGGTAGCTTCACTGTGTCAGATTAAAAGACCGCGAAGTCTGGAAACTAGGGGAATCTTCATTAAAAAGTGGTATGTTGATATTGCATGGTGATGTCCTCCCTCATTAGTAATGCACAGTGTAAAACTGCAGTGAATGGGGTTCACGGATGAGGCGTTTCCATCAACCCCTGCACGTGCTTCTGAGATGGTGCCTGATTTTTATTGAATCAACCTGTAGCTTTAGTGCCTGCCAGAAGAAGCAATCAAGGAGGCTCAGACCTGACAACCCTGAAGCCCACTCCCTGGGGCCACTTTGTTTGGAAATCTTCCTGAAGCTTTCCTTTAGGTCTGATGTAATGGGGTCGTGGGTCCTTGTTGGAGTCTTCACCTTCCCCGGCATTCACTGGCTCCTCAACATAGTAAAAAATGAAAATATGTGCATATGTCACCAGGCTTTACTATCACCCCGAAATATGAAAGCTCTAATACAATAGCTTGTTGATCTAAAGTGAACATTTTTATAATTCTAATACCAGGATCACGAATGGAACATGTTCCAGTGTACTTAAAAAAATGATACCGAGCAGAATATACTGCAGAGTTCATAGACACTACCTAACACGGACCATTCTCACAAAAGGAGGTGGTTTGGTGTGTTAGGAAAGTTTCTGGCTGTGGTTGGCTTTCTGGGCCGCCTGTCAACATGAGACTGAAAACAGTGCTGGGAGATCTTGCCTCTAGCATAACAGTGGATGGTCCTGGCCATGCTGCATATGTTACAACCATACTTTTTCTTGTTTGTTTGTTTGGTAAATAAGTACAGGCTAAGTTAAACCCCCAATTATATCAAGTAGGTTTTATCTCCAACACTTAAATAAAGCACCAGTAGATTGTTATAATTTCAGTTCCAGGGCTGCATAGTCTGTGTTTGAGACTAGGCAGTAGAAACAACTTTTTGTAGTTTGTATTAAGCTGGCCTACTTGTTTCAGGTGTGGGTTTTATTGTATCATCTCCTCTACCCCCTTGAATTGTCATTACATCCAGTGATTCTTACACAAAGTAACTAGATCAACTTGCTTCTGGGGTGTTACCATGTCTCTCTTCCCCACCAGGCTGTGTCTGTAAAATACCACATAATAAATTGTACTTGAGGGATTTCCCGGTGAGCTCTCCATGAAAGCTGCACGCCTTCTCAGATTTCTGACAGATGCAGGATTGCTGAGGGCATCCTGATTTGTACACAGGAGCATTGAATTAAAATTACATAGACTCCTTTCCATTTAATTCCTGCTATTGTTGGCTGTGTCTCCCTGCAACCTGTGAAGTTATGTTGTGATATTAATACTTACTGGAAAAAGCTGAAATATCAGCTCAGCAATGCAATACTGAGGGAAAGAGTGGAATAAGGAAGAGAGTGTAGCTGTGATACTCATGTAGAGGTAGATATGGTACATACAAAGTATCTTTCTTTTTGGGGGGATTAAACCCAGGGGCATTCTACCTCCAAGCTACACGCCCAGCCCTATTTTTTATTCTTTATTTTTGAAACAGGGTCTCACTAAGTTGTGGCGGGCCTAAGTAGCTGAGGCTGTCTTTGAACCTACGATCCTCCTGTCTCAGCCTCCCAAGTACTGGGATTACAAGTGTGCGCCACCACGTCTGGCTTACAAAGTATCTTTCTACCCTCAAAACCAAATGTAAATAACACGTTTGCTTAGGTATGATTTGGGAATGACTTTTGTGCTGTTGTAATGAACTATGACGTATTTGCCAAAGTTGTTTTGAAAACATGTGGTCACCATCATCTGTCAAAAGTTCTGTTCCCATTGAGAGTTAAAGACTAGTGAGAGCAAAAAGGGTTTGTGACTAAACAGACGCTTTCACTCCTCACTGATAATCCAATCAACATTTAAGTGTCACTGTGGATCACTAGTGACTGTGCTTAGGGAAAGAACTATGGGTTTCCTTGCTGCAAAATTGAGAGCCTTCTTTTCATGAACTACATTCTAAAAATAAGAGTGGTCAGTGTTTCATTGTTTGCTTCTTTGTATAGTGTGTGTGTGTGTGTGTGTGTGTGTGTGTGTGTGTGTGTGTTGGGTGGGGAGTGGTCTGACTGATGCTGTTTTTGAGTAATGCTCTTGTCTGAATGGCAAGGTTTCTAAATCACCTGGTAACTGGACTGTCAAGGTGGTCAATGCAACTCTTATTCCTTTAAATTACCAATCTGGGATGAAATTTAAGTTCTGCAGTAGTTACACCCAGCTGTGTAAAACAGGATTGAGCACATCTGTACTTAGCCTACCTGGGTTCTAACATTCTACTAGTGCTGTCTTTCCAATAGCAGAAGGATAAATGCCATGTTGCCATCTGATGCTATCGTCAGTAGACAGAGTCAAGCCACTCCTTCCTGTGCTAGTGTTTTGGTTGAGCTTTTCAAAAAGGATCTTTAAGGTCAACAGCTAAAGTGTTATTTTAGTGTGCTTTTAACTTTAATTACACATGCTGTTAGCTAAAATGACTTGTTTGGGAGAGTTTAAGCTTGTAATACCAAGTTTGTTTTAAAACTTAGTGTTATTTGGGGTGTTAGCTAACCCTTTTTTTCTCTAGGGAACCATTGATTTGCTGTTGCCCCTTACCCTCCCACTCCACAAGCTTTTTTTTTTTTTTTTTTGGCAGTACTGGGGATTGAACCCAGGGGCATTCTACCTCTGAGCTACACCCCCAGCCCTATATTTTATTCTTTATTTTGAAACAGGGTCTCACTAAGTTGCAGAGGACCTCAACTAAGTAGCTGAGGCTGGCCGCGAACCCAGATCCTCCTGTCTCAGCCTCCAAGTACTGGGATTACAAGTGTGCGCCACCACACCCGGCACAAGCTTCCTTTTTTTGTGGCTCTAGGGATCAAACTCAGGGCCTTGTGCATGCTAGGCAAGCGCTCTGCCACTGAGCTACACCTCCAGCCCTCCACAATCTTTTTACCAGATCCTGTTAGTTAAAAGGCTCATATACAAACAGCTCTAATGCTCAGTCTTACAGTCACTGAAAAGAAGCAAAGGCCACTCATTTTCTGATTGGATAGAGTCAGTGAATCCTCCCAGGCTGGCAGTTCAGCATGGGGCATGGAATTAAGGTTTGTGACCTTATGAAGACACGTGGAAGCAGTATGGTCAGACCCTGAGGTCTTTCCTCATTTACTGATGCAGGCTGCCTCACTCGAGTCATGGGGCTTCCTCCCTTCTTTCCATATCGTCCAGCTGTTCGTCATGATTTTATCAAAGCACAGAGACCTGTAGCCATTTGGACCATGTGCTTTTCAAAAATATACACCATGTTCTTTAAAGTCAATTTTGCTGTTTTATTTTTTTCCCCAAGAAACAGCCCAGAAGAACACATGGGCTTTTTATAGAGTACATTTGGGCTTCATCAAGGGATTTTATGTATACATAAGACAGCCCATCTCTCACTGAGAGGCACTGAAGTGAAAGGAAGGCTTTCCCATAATAATACAGTGGCATGCACCAATGATTCCAAATAGGATAATTTGCAAAACACACTTTATTACATATACCAGCCATGCCTTAATGTCTGGGCTTGATGAGAAATCAGGCAGAAACTTGTTGTGGGTAATTGACCAGTGAGCTGATACCTCTTCACTTTGTTGCTCTGCTTTATTTTTCCCTCTTGGGAGGCAGTCTGGTGTTGAGGAAATGGCAATAATGGTGGAGTTCAATAGATGGGGCGCTGAGTTCTTGCTTCCCCTGGCTGCTGGTAGCCTTAGGGTTTCCTCCTGTACCTTGAGAAGTATATGGAAATGATAGACTTAAAGATGTAACTATGTGGTTCCTAGCACATAATGCTAAACAAATTGTAGTTATTTCAGTTAATTGAGCATCTAATATGTACAAAACATTGTGGATGAAGGAAACGTGACTTAGCTAGTTAGAGCTTATGCCTGGAGATACAGCAGATGCCTGGAGATAAGAAATACTGCTTCTAGTGCGCTTTCAAGTTATATGAAAGTGATAATGTGAGAATGGTAGGTTTGGATGGGCAATGGGAAGACTTCTTCATGAAGATGCTGGATTTGCACATGACCTTGAGAAAGGTCAGAAGTAAAAGGAAAGGCATTCTAGTGTATTTGTTATGTGGGTAGTTCACTGGGATAGATGCTTAGTGTATATGGATAGATGCTGAGGAAAGGGTTGTAACTGGAAGGGGACGCATCATGGAATGATTTATTTATAGGTAGCAAAGGTCAACTTGAATTGTCCTGAGAGTTGCTGGAGCCAACTCTTCACTGAAGTAGCTTCCTATTCTTTCCTTTCTTCTTGTGATGCTGGGAATTGAACCCAGGGTCTTGCACATGCTAGGCAAGCACTTTACCACTGAGCTATATTCCCAGCCCTTTTTATAATTTATTGTGAGACAGGGTCTAAAATGGCTGACACTGGCCTTGAAATTGCAATCCTCATGCCTCAGTCTCCTGAGTAGGTGGGATTATAGATGTGTGCCTCTGTACCCACCTTGAGATTGTTTTTTTTTTTTTTTCTAAATGTAGTAGACATTCATGGGTGAATGGGGAGCTGGAGCAAGCCAGGTGTGGAAAGTTTGGTGTGAATTTGGTGTTCTATCTCCTGGCTGCTCAGAGGAATCTTTGCCATGTTTCTGGATTTGGAAATGTTTTTAGGATAGGCAGCTTTGCCAGATGGTTTTGCTAAGGATAGGCAAATTCCCCAGGAAGAGGTAAGAAAAAAAAAAAAAAACCCAGTATAGTTAGAGCAGGGCAAGGATCTTGACAACTAAATTACCAGGGATAAGGTTTCTCTCTCCTCTTTTTTCCTCATTCTCTCCATTACTTGTGGTAATTTTCACCTCTCAGATTTCACTGCAGATTTGTTGCCTTCCAGTTGACCAACACCCTGGTTCTGTTGAAGAATGACTAAGACCATGTTTCCAGTTCATTAGCAATGCCTGAGAAACTTTTTGATAGTTAGGCTCCTTTTGGCAAGAAGCCAGAAGATTTGAATACATCTAACTGTATTCGCCTTTAATTTTAAAACCCTGTGTTGCTCTTTGGCCTTTTGGCTCAAGTGTGATTTTTATAATTATGTATTATATATGGCCCTTCTTGTCAAGGAGCTAAAAGGAACAGACAGCAGTTTCTCCATCAATGCAGTGGTTTTTCAAAGAATAGTTGCTGGGGCAGCAAGAGCAGAGATTGCCTGAGAATATTCTAGAAAGGCAGATGCCTGATTCCACCCACACTTGAAGAATCAGCTGCATTGGGGTTGGAACCCCCTTACAATGAGTTTTAGAAGACTTCCAGGTGACACTGATACACCAGAACATTGGAAGGGTAAAAAGACATTGCTAACATACAATTGCTCACTTCACTATGCTTACAGGTTTTTGTCAAGTAAGTGAAAACATGTGGGCATATTACGGAATGCTTTATTTACAGTATTCCTTTGTGTGTTTGATTTGAGCATAAATATGTACCATATATAAACCTGGACAGTGATTTCTATACAAGTTGTGTTTTTATAGAGTCTGTTCTGCTGTAGCTTTAGGGTTGCTTTTCTCTCTTGGGAACCATGTGATTTGGAAGGAAAAATCTAAAGGCTCCACAGTCTGGAGATTAAATGAGGTTAGCTGCCCGGGGATTTGCAGGCAGAGGTGGTGCTGTTAGGAGTCACTATAAAGGCTGAGTGAGCTGCGGAGCCTTCTTGTATAGAAGGGAGGCCCACACCTGGCAGTTCTGGGCTTCTAATCCTTGGGTGTGGGGCTTTGGGGGGACACTAAGGATTGGAGGATGTCGTCTTTTCCAGAACTTTTTTTTTTTTCATTCACTTATTCAGTCACAGTTTTTAGAACTGTAGAATATGTTAGCAGACATGATATTTGACAGGCCTAAGTGCATCCCATGTGGCCGGGAAACTACAGATCTTTATTTTGCTATTGATAAAAGACAGGAGGGCATTCCTAGGATTTCTTGCTTGGTATCTATGAAGGAGAAGACTTCTGAAGGAAGACATTTTTATATCTTTTTTTTTTTTAACTAAGGGGGGCTTTTGGTATAGCTCAGAGATAGAGTGTATGCTTAGCCTGGGTGATGCCCTGGGTTCAATCCTCAGCATTAAAAAAAAATTAAGGCAGATTAGTTCCTGATAATTTTGTCTCATTCTCATATTTTACTGGCAATATGAATTAAATCTTAAGTAATGTTAGTACATTTCCTATAGTCATCTATGAATAAACAGACTTGATTTGCATGTGATCTAAGCAACATACATTTCAAATACTTAAGGGTCCAGTTCGTATCCTGGAACCTCAGCACCTAGAAGATGCCCAATAAATATTTGCTATTAGAGCAGGGTGGGGTGGCTCAGGCCTTTAATCCCAGCTACTTGGGAGGCCAAGGCAGAAGGATTGCAGGTTGGAGGCCAGCCTAGGCAATTTAGTGAGACCCTGTCTGAAAATAAAAAATAAAAAGGGCTGGGGTGTAGCTCAGTGGTAGAGTGCCCCTGGGCTCAATCCCCAGTACTGCCAAAATATTTCTTTTTCATTGTTAATAGCTTTTGCTTAATGGGAAGTATCTATACTGCACTGTTTGTCTAAATGGGGGAACTTATTTCCATTATCTGTCAAACTAAAGATAATCTCAACAGCTTTCAAGTGCCAGACACACATTTAATGTTGAGTTTAGGTCTGCTGGCCCCTGTGGAACCTGAGCAAGTTATTTTAATTTACTCAGGCTTCACTTTCCTCATCTGTAAAATGTGAATGGGAACGTGTATACCCAGAGGGTTGAATGGTATAATACATGGAGGTATACATGCTCAGAATGTATCTCCATAGAGCCAACCCTTGAATGGTGGGTGGTGATGGCAGTATAATCCACTACTGCCTTTTGTCTCTCTCTCCACCTCCTTGCTCTCTCTTTCCCACTTCAACAGAAAGTGGATTTAAAATCCTAGCATCAGCCAAGCATGCCTGGAATCCCAGTACTTGGGAGGCCAAGACAGGAGGATTGCCGGTTCGAGACCAGCCTCGGCAACTTAGACCCTGTTTTAAAATATAAAATGAAAAGGTCTGATTGGTGGTAGAGCACCCTTGGGTTCAGTCCCCAGTACCACAATAAGTAAAGAAATATGTAAAAATCCTAGCCTCATTTTTCCACGAGAATGGGAAAATTCTTTATTTTTATGAAAATAGAGTTTAATTTGGATGGGGACCAAATTAATCTTTGTGTATGTACACTTTTAAAAAACCTAATATATTCTATTTACTGTTTCCAAATAAAGTTGGGGAGGTTTGGGTTTCTGTCTTACATATTTTGTCATCTCACAAATGATGTTTGTGCTGTTGCTGGCATACCTGAGGGAGGAATAGTCACTCTGAAGTTCCCAGGCATTCTCTTACCTCATTTAAACATCCAAGGCTAAGTTGATTGCGATCAGGGCTGCTGCTGAGCTGAGGGGTTCCTAATGCCGTGTAGGTGGGAAGGAGCTGCTTGAAACATATCTTAGTCTCTATGCCTGACTCAGATTGTAGAGTCTGACTTTGCTACTAGGGCCAGCCAACCTTCTAGTCAATGCAGTCCTGTGCGAATTTAGAAGGGAGATGAGGAAGTGGAGAAGGAAGTACACTGGGTTCATCTGACACCCCTCAGGCCTTATTGCCTCTAGAAAGTAGTGAAGCTTTAGACTCATAGGCCCAATGAGGCTCAGCTGAGAGGGGTAACGGGAATGTTGGAGCCATTGGAAATAGAGAACTTGCTGGGCATGGCATGTGTCTGTAATCCCAGTACTTGGGAGGCTGAGACAGGAGGATTACAGGTTCAAGGACAAGCCTCAGAAACGTAGCAAGACTCTTAGCAACCTAATGAGACCCTGCTTTAAAAAAATATATGTAAAATAAAGGGCTGTGAGTATAGCTTGGAGGTAAAATGCCCTTGGGTTCAATCCCTAGTGCCACCAAAAAAATAAGAAAAGAAATCGAGGACCTCCCGGGCTGGAGTGTGGTTCAGTGGTAGAGCTATTGCCTAGTGTGCATGAGGCCAGGGTTTGATCCCCAGTGCCACGAAAAACGGGGGAAAAAAGAACCCTTGTTGCCCACTTTCAGATTACTCATTCATTGCTCCACTTTCTCTCTCCTTTCCCTATGACCTTTCCCTTTCACCTTCCCTATTACCTTCTTTCTATCAGGAGTGTGTGTGTGTGTGTGTGTGTGTGTGTGTGTGTGTGTATAGTACTGGGGATTGAATCCAGGGGTGCTCTACCACTGAGCTAAACCCCAGTCTTTTTCATTTTTTTTAAAATCTTGAGACAGGATCTCACTAAGTTGCCAAGGCTGGCCTCAAACTCGTGGTCCTCCTGATTCAGCCTCCCAAGTTGCTGAGATTACAGCGCGTGCCCACCTTTCATTTTCTTTTAATTCCAGTGAGTTTCATATAAACATTTTTATCACTCCCTTTACTCCTCACCTCTCCCCACAGAAGCCATGGCTGTCAGACAGACATGGCTGGTCCCCAGCTGGGGACTTGAGTGCATTGCTTTTGAGTTGTTTGCCTCAGCCCTGGGTTGACTGAGCGGGCTTCCCAGGGTGGGTGAGGGGCCTGGCAAGGTGTCAGTCACATAGTCAGCCTCTTGAAAGAACTCTCCATCCATCCTCTCCCTAAACTCCTGCATCTAAGGTCCAGAAAGGCGACTTCTCAGAGCCTGGCTGCCTACTGAACTCTAGGATGCTTTTCCAGGAAAAGGTTATTATAGAGCTAATGCGAATGTGCTCTTTTATTCCATGTTTACTAATCAGTTTTATTCTACAAATAAAAAATGTTTTTTAAAAAAGAATATATAACAGTACAATTTACAATTTTTTTCAAAATTAAATTGCTTTATTATATTTCTTTTTTATTGAATATATATTTCTACATTATTACATATTAGTATTTGATAATTTGTTTTTTTATTACATTTATTGGTGCATTGTAGTTATACATTTTGGTAAGTGTCAGGGTATCAGAAGCATGCATGCACACATTGCTCATTTAGCCCTCCCTTAAATCCCACCCCATTTCCTCCCCCTTCCCTCCTTTCCCTGGTCAGCATGGTGATCAACTCTGATAAGTTTGTTTATATACATCATGTGCATTAGTGTACTTCCCTTTTCCCTGCTCCCATCTCCCTCAGTTAGGTTGCCTTCTTGGCTCAACTAAAGTTTTCTCCTTCTTTGTCTGGAGTTCCTTCTAAGTCCCATTCTCCCTAGGTTCCACATATTAGGGAGAACATCCGACTTTTCACTCTTTGTGATTTACTAATCTCGCTTAGCATAATGTTCTCCAGTGCCCTCCATTTCCCTGCAAATGTTGTAATTTTGTTCTTTATGGCTGCATAAAATTCCATTGTGTACATATCCCATAGTTTTGTGATCCATTCGTCTGTCGATGGACACCTTGGCTGGTTCCAAAGTTTGGCAATTGTGAGTTGTGCAGCTATAAACATAGATACACATGCATTAGTCTGGTAGTTTGGTTTCAGTTCTTTTGGGTAGATGCCTAGAAGTGGTATTGCTGGGTCATATGGTAGGTTCATTTCCATTCTTCTGAGGATCCTCCACGCTGTTTTCCAAAGTGGGTTGCACTAATTTGCAATCCCACCAACAGTGTATTAGAGTTCCTGCTTCTCCACATCCTCACCAGCACTTGTTGTTGTTTGTTTTTAATGATTGCCATTCTAATTGGGGTTAGGTGAAATCTCAGGGTAGTTTTGATTTGCATCTCTCTGATTGCTAATGATGTTGAACATTTTTTCATACATTTATTGGCCATTTGTATTTCTTCTGTGAAGTGTCTAGTTCACTTGCCCATTTTTTGATTGGATTATTTGTTTTTTTTAGTGGTGATTTTTTTAAGTTCTCTGTATATTCTAGATGTTAGTCCTCTATCAGAGGAGTAGCTGGCAAAAATCGTCTCCCATTCTGTCAGCTCTCTGTTGAGGTTCTTGATTGTTTCCTTTGCTGCACAAAAGCTCTTTAGTTTAATGCAATCCCATGCATTGATCCTCATTTTAGTTCCCTGTGCCTTTGGGGCCTTGTTGAGAAAGTCTTTACCTGTGCTTATGTGTTGAAGTGTTGGGCCTATGCCCTCTTCGAGTAGCTGCAAGGTCTCTGGTCTGATTTCTAGGTCTTTGATCCATCTTGAATTGACTCTTGTATAAGGTGAGAAAGTGGGGTTTATTTCTATTTTTCTGTGTATAGTTAGCCAGTTTTGCCAGCACCATTTGTTGAAGAGGTTATCTTTTTTTCCAGTGGGTGTTTTTAGCCTCTTTGTCAAAAATCAATTGGCTGTAGGTGTATGGGTTTGTTTCAGAATCTTCTATTCTGCTCCATTGGTGTATGTGTCTGCTTTTATGCCAATACCATGCTGTTTTTATTACTATGGCTTTGTAGTATAGTTTGAAGCCAGGTATTGTGATGCCTCCTGCATGGTTCTTGTTGCTGAGAACTACTTTGACTATTCTGGGTTTTTTGTTGTTCCAAATGAATTTAAGGACAGATTTTTCTATGTCAGTGAAGAATGACTTTGGTAATTTAATGGGTATTGCATTGAATCTGTAGAGTACTTTTGGAAGAATGGCTGTTTTGATGATATTTATTCTGCCTACCCAAGAACATGGGAGATCTTTCCATCTTCTAAGATCTTCTTCAATTTCTTTTTCAATGTTTTATAGTTTTCCTTGTAGACGTCTTTTACCTCCTTGGTTAGGTTTATTCCCAAGTATTTTATTGTTTTGGGGGATATAGTGAGTGGAAATGTCTTCTGGATTTCTTTTTCAGTGGATTTATGGTTGGCATACAGAAAAGCTTCTGGGTTTTGTTTGTTTGTTTTTTTGTTTTGTTTTGTTTTTTGCGGTACTGGGGATGAACCCAGGGGCGTTCTACCTTCGAGCTACACCCCCGGCCCTATTTTTTATACTTTATTTTGAAACCGGGTCTCATGAAGTTGCGGAGGGCCTCACTAAGTAGCTGAGGCTGGCTGGGAACCCGGATCCTCCGGTCTCCTCCTCCCAAGTACTGGGATTACAAGCGTGCGCCACCACGCCCGGCAAAGCTTCTGATTTTTTAAGATTTATTTTGTATCCAGACTCTTTGCTGAATTTGTCAATCAGTTCTATGAGCCTTTTAGTTGAGTTTGTTGGATCTTTTATGTATAATATGTCATCTGCAAATAGAGATAGTTTCAGCTTCTTTTTTCCTATTTGTACTCCTTTTATTTCCTTCTCTTGCCTTATTGCTCTGGCTAGAGTCTCGAGTACTATATTGAAAAGGAGTGGTGACAGTGGACATCCTTGTCTTGTTCCTGTTTTTAAAGGGAACTCTTGAAGTTTTTCCCCATTCAGTTTGATGTTGGCTGTGGGCCTATTGTATATTACCTTTAGATGTTGAGGTATGTTCCTTCTATTCCAATACTCTGCAGTGTTCTTATCATGAATGGGTGTTGGATTTTGTCAAATGCTTTTTCAGCATCTGTTGAAATGATCATGTGATTTTTGTCTTTAGTTCTGTTTATGTGGTGGATTACATGGATTGTTTTTCGTATGTTGAACCAGCCTTGCATCCCTGGGATGAACCCCACTTGGTCATGATGTATGATTTTCGTGATGTGGTTTTGAATGCACGTTGCTAGTATTTTGTTTAGAAGTTTTGCATCTAAGTTCATCAACGATATAGGTCTGTAGTTTTCTTGAGGTGTCTTTGTTTGGTTTTGGTATTAGTGTGATGTTGGCTTCATAAATGTGTTTGGGAGAGTCCCATTTCTTTCTATTTCACGGAATAGATTGAGGAGTATTGGGATTAGTTCTTCTGTAAAGGTTTTGTAAAATTCACTTGGGAAACCATCTGGACCTGGGCTTTTCTTTGATAGTAGGCTCTTTATTGCTGCTTCAATCTCGTTAATTGCTACTGGTCAATTTAAATTTTCTATGTCTTCTTGATTCAACTTAGGAAGGTTGTATGTGTCTAGAAATTTGTCAATTTCTTCTAGGTTTTCCATTTTGTTGGAGTATAGTTTTTCAAAGTAGTTTTTGATTATCCTCTGGATTTCTGTGCTGCAGGTGGTAATATCACCTTTTTTATCTCTTATTTTAGTAATTTGGGTTGATTCTCTCTTTCTTTTGGTTAGGTTGGCTAGTGGTTTATCTATCTTGTTTATTTTTTCAAGAAACCAGCTTTTGCTTTTGTTGATTTTTTTTGTGTTGTTTTTTTATTCTCTATTTCGTTGATTTCTTTTCTTTTTTCTTTTTTTTTGCGGTACCGGGGATTGAACACAGGGTCGTTCTACCTCCGCGCTACACCCCCGGCCCTATTTTTTAAACTTTATTTTGAGACCGGGTCTCACGAAGTTGCGGAGGGCCTCACTAAGTAAAGAGAGACAGAGACAGGGAGAGAGAGAGAGAGAGAGAGAGCTGAGGCTGGCCGCGAACCCGGATCCTCCGGTCTCTGCCTCCCAAAGTACTGGGATTACAAGCGTGCGCCACCACGCCCGGCCTATTTCGTTGATTTCTGATCTGATTTTAATAATTTCCTTTCTTCTACTAGCTTTGGGGTTAGACTGTTCCTGTTTTTCAAGGGCTTTGAAATGTGTCATTAGGTTATTTATTTGGTGATTTTCTGTTCTTCTTATGTGGGCACTCAGTGCTATGAATTTTCCTCTTAATACTGCCTTCAGGGTGTCCCAGAGATTTTGATATGTTGTGTCTCTGTTTTCATTTGTTTCTAGGAATTTCTTAATTTCTCCCCTTATTTCTTCTTTTACCCATTCCTCATTCAGCAGTGTGG
>PVJS01033577.1:0-22088 GCA_004027185.1 Glis glis
GAGAGAGAGAGAGAGAGAGAGAGAGAGGAGAGAGGAGAGAGAGATAGATCAATCGATCGGTCGATTGATCGATCGTGCGCACGCGCATGCGCGCTGAGGCTGGCCGCGATCCCGGATCCTCCGGTCTCCGCCTCCCAAAGTACTGGGATTACAAGCGTGCGCCACCACGCCCGGCTAATTCTAAGGATTTGAATGCCATGCATGTAGTAGCCGCTTCATCAATGCTTAACAAATAGCACCAACTCCATCATTAGTACTATCCTGAGAACCACCTTTTCACACAGAAACAGTCCTGGGGAAATAGCCCATTCATTGGAGGGACTCAGATTTCCCTCCCCTCCCCTTCTGACCCTAACCCTTCCCCATCACTCCTGTATTTGCTCTGATAAGGTGGAATCAGAAAACCTTGACCCTATTCCACTTGGCCATGTGACCTTGAGCAAAGAGTTAATTTCAACTCAGTGTCTCTCCCTGTAAAATGGGGTAGTAACTCCAACCTCATAGGATTGTTGGGAGGGTGCACATTTGTGAAAGCCCCTGCTGGTACACCCCAGGTGCTCAATAAACACTCTGCAAACCCTTGCCTTCCCTCCCAGCATCCCAGGGCCCCGTGTGGGGTCCAGGTCTGGGCTGTGGGTGGTGGGGTGGGGTGGGGTGGGGTAGAGGCAGGGCCCAAAGATGAATGCATAAATAACTAGCCATCCTGGTCTCGCTTCAAAAGTCCTGGTCTCCAACCCTTTAATCATGGAGCTACTCTTCCCTGGCCCCCTTCCAGGGCCCCGCCTGCCCTCTTCCCATGCAGAGGAGCACTTGTGGAGGGCCCTGGATCTTCGCACCCGCCTGTTTTGCATGGCACGCTCCTAATGGATCCCAGGAACCCAGGGGGCTGCCTCTCTTGGCTGACTTACCCGTGCCCAACACCCCCACCCCACATGGCTCCCCCACCTCACAGGCGTGGCTCTGGGCTCTTCACTGTCTCCCCACTCTCTGACCAGGCCTGCTTTTCAGCCCTGCCAGGCTGGAAAATGGGTTTGACAGGACAGTGTCCTCCTTTCCCTAGTGACCAAAGCATTGGTCCCCAAGGCCTGATAGTTCCAAGCATTCTCATGGGACAATGGAAACCTAATATTAGAAAGTGAGCCGGTCTCAGAAAATCCAGGACATGTGTTTGCCATGTTGGTTACCAGCCCCCGCTCACTGAGGCGGACCTCTCTTTATGCAAGGCGGAGTATTCCTTTGGGATCAGGAGTGAGAAGTATGTTGGGGGTGGGGAGAGGGATTGCATATGAAATCACATTTGGCAACTCCAGTCGTATTTTTAATGCACTAATGGAGTTGGCTTCTTAAAGAAAAGAACCAGTGATTCTTTTTCATATGGGAATGAATTCATATGGGAAAGAGCTCCAATAGAAGGAGCTATTTTTAGATTTGGGTATACTGGATCTGCTTAAACTGAGGCACACCAGTATTCAGTTTGCAACCCTTTCATTTGAGGTTTCCTTCTCGGAGTTTCCTTGGAATTCAGCTGCCAGTTGTGTAGCTCGCACTCCTGCCCATGCAGGTGAGGTGTGGGGTGGCCTGGTGGAGGTGTCAGCCCTGGGCATTGGCACCGCCCTGCCTGCCTTAGAGTATCTGCATTTCTGCTTCCCACTGGGTGGCCTCACTCACACTGCCTTCTTCTGGACTGCTGAGTCAGTGGAGAGAGTAGGGGGACAAGGGGTGGGGTGAGGGCAGCAGTGTCCTTCCCCAGGAGATCAGGTGGGAGGATTAAACCAGGTCACAGGGAGAGACAGTCCCCAAGTTCCCTCCCCTCTCCCCCAGGACTCTACCTTCAGAAGTTCTTAAAAAATAACATCTGCCAGCTTAGGGAACACATCTGCCGGTTCCCAGCACACCATTAGGCCCTGCAAACCTGAACACATCCTGCTTTTGTAAATCATCTCCAACCGGGGCTCCCCTTATCCCACATGAGCTCCCTCTCCTGAGCTCTGAGCTCTGAGCGCTGGCAGACAATGAAGCTGCAAGATTAGAGCCCAAGGAGGTGAGGACCCCGCAGATCCCACCTCCCTGCGCCCAGGCACAGCTAGCCCAGGGCACTCTCAGAAGTCTCAGGTCCTAGAATCCTAGGACTGGGAGGGTCCTTAGAGAGCCCTGCACCCCCAGTCCCCTATGCTATAAGTGGGGAAACTGAGGCTGAGAGAGGCATCACTTACTCAGGGTCACACGGTTGGTTAGTAGCAGAACCAGCAGCACAAAGAGTGCAGTTCCTGTGAGCTACAGGTCGCGCCCCCACCCCCAGGCTGTAGGTCTGGCCGCCCTGAGAGCCTGCATTCCACCCAGGCAAGGACTGTGTCCCTCATTAGTCCACACCCAGAGCTCTGAGTAAGTAGTGTTGGCTGACGGCTGACAGCATTCTTCACAAAGAAAGGAGATTCAAAAGGAGCCCTGGAAGCTCCTTGCTTCTGGCTTTCCAACCTTGTCTTTGGGAGGCAGTGTGGTGCTGGGAAAGAAGGCCGACCTGGGGCCAAGATGCTTGGGTTCCGATGGAATTCAAGGAACTCACATATGCAAAGTGGCCTGCACTGTGCCGGGCACATGGCAGGTGTTAGAAAGCAGAGCCCATTATCTGGGCTGTTCCTCCTGATTCTGTACCAATGTCTCTGCATCTCAGTTATCTGGAAAATGAGAATAACAACATGTTCCTAGCCTACCTGCAGGGGAGTCAGTTCTTGCAGGGACCTCACAGGGCTTCAGAGACACTGGAGAGATGAGATGAGCTTACTTTAGTTCAAGAGTAAGGTGGCAAGTCCAGGTTGAGGGAGTCACTAGAAAGTAGTAATTCTGGAAACTATGGGGTGGAAAAAGAGGGTCCTTTGCAGTGGTCATGAAAACAAACCTTGAAAGTCCTATGTGCATGTGGCCAACCTTCCTCCCCCATCAGCACCTGAGGATGGTGGCCCCGAAGGGAACCTTATCCACCCTACAGCTTGCCCTGCACAGTGTGCCTTATTTAATCTTCACCACAGTCCCGGTCCAGAGTGGAGGACCTGATGTTAAACCCCAACATGTGGGTTCCTCAGCCTGTAGCTATCTCCCTGTCACAGTGATGAACTTTAGTCTTTCAAGTCCTACCAACCCCAGAGAGCTATCTCACTTCATCCTGCACCCACCTCATTGCCCAGAATCCCACTCCTCTGGAAGGACATCCAGCAAGTCAGTGTCCCTGCCAACACTCTGTAGCAAGACCTGACCTGGCTCCTAGATACAACAGATGTTTATCAAACCTCTGAAATCCTGTGTGTGTGTGTGTGTGTGTGTGTGTGTGTGTGTGTGTTCTGATTTTCAAGGAGGGCTTGCCCCCAACGATGAGAAATCTCTAGGCCCTGCAGCAGGGTTCAGGGAAGGAAGGCTACAACTGCCCAGGCTTTGGGGTGCTACCACCCCATCTTGACAGACTCCAGCCCTTGTGCAGTTGTTTCCGTCTCCTCAATTCCCGAGGAGCTTTGGGCTGGAAGAGACCGGGGCTTATAGGTCCAGTGTGGCAGAGTGGCCGGAGAGGGACAGCCTGGGGCCTGGCCTTCTGGAGGCATCCAAGATGGGGCTTTCAGTAGACGAGCAGCTGGCCTGGGCTGTGGGCACTGCTAGAGCAGAGAGGATCTGCCCTTCCCCCTTGGTTTGGGCAGATGAGGAGTGAGTGACAGCAGCAGGTCCAAGCCAAGTGGCCTGATGGGGCTCTCAGGCCTCTCCAGCCACCATGGAGGCCCTGGGAAATACCAGGGCTGGAGGGACCGCGGAGGTCCCTTCATATCACTGGGGTCTCTGCCAGGCCATCCTTTGAGCCCTGCCACACTGGCTGCCTCGCCTGGGCACCCTTGGCTGCCATCAGAGCCAGTCAGGCCCTGAGCTTCCTCTCCTATCAGACTCCAACACCATGGCTCAAAAAGACCTTGTATGTTTTTCAAATTAATGCAATTAAGAGCATTAAAGTTTGAGAACGATAAAGTTTTTCATTTTCCTTTTATTTGATTAGAGAAATTCCCACCGCACAGTTCCTCCAAATGAAACCCAGACCTGAGGCCCATTGTTCCGAGGGCTTCCATGAGAATGTGTTACCTTTCAATCTCACACACTAATGTGTTTAGCGTTACAGTCCCCCCCAGGCGGCTGCAGGAAGGATCTGGAGCCTTGATTAAAGCGGCCTTTGCAGGGCAGGAATGTGGGCTCCTCCGCCCGGGAGTCACAACAGGGCTGGGTGTTCGCTCAGCAGAACCTCTCTCTACTCAGATGGCTAGCTGGGGATCCGGCTCCATGGCGGTTGTGCCTGGGTATAATTAGGTACTTTCCCTTCTCTGTAGCCTTTCCTCTGGACCTCCTGCACCACCACCCTGAGCCCCAACACATTGACATGCGTAGGACACAACACACACACAAACACACAGGCACGCCCCCTGGGCCCTACTTTCCTTTCTTCTTTATTTTCCTTGCCTCTATTCTTTTTCTCCTCTCCTTTTCCCACCTTCTGATCCCACATGGTCAGTGCATTCTGAGGCCACATTCAAGAAATCAGGGTGCCTCTCCTTCAGCTATGTCAGGCCCAGATCTCCAAGGTAAAGAGCGGAATGAAAGCCAAAGCTAAAAATTGATTAGAGGACTATGTAAGGAAGGCCTGGGAGAGGGCAGAGAGAGGGTCATAACCCCTGTTAAAAAATTCTACTAGTGCCAAATTTAAACAGGATGTTAAGTCTACACCCCTCCCGCCCCAGATCACCAAAGGATCAGCACTGGGAGGCCCGGGTTCCTTCCTCTTCTAACTGAGGCAGCCCCAGGGCAGCCCATGCCCTGGGACAGGAAGCTGGTGGGACTTCCCTGTCCCAATGACTCGTGTCTTGCAGACCCTTAACAGCCCAAACCAGGGTCCTAGGAGACTCCACCAGGACCTGGCCCAAATTAGGCAAAACTGAAAACCAATAGGACTTGTGAGCTAGAATCTGAACTAAAAATAAGCCTGTCAACTCTCAGAGGCAGCTCCGGGCTACTCCAGGGTCCCACGGAGTCCAAGTCGGGGAGAGCTTGGGAGAGAAATGTGATACATCCTCACCCCCACTCCCAAGCTGCCCGCTACATTCCCAGGTGCCCCAGAGTCATTCCACAAACATCCAGGGAGGCCTGCACCTTGCAGAGCAGAGCAGAGCAGAGCAGGGACTGCAGGGGGTTCAGAAAGGAGTGGTCTTCCCTCCTAGGGTGGTTAAAGAAGTGGGGAGCTTAAGTCCTTCTGGTTGTGCCTTCTGATACCATTCTCTTAGGGAGGTGAGTTCTGCCTCAACCCCCAATCCAGATCAGTAGGGACCATCCCTACTTGCAGATAGAAGTCTTGCCTGGCCCATTGGGCTCCAGAAGGGGCCTAACCCAGACTGGGCCTTCACTTGCAATCTCCCTTCCAGGCCTCTGCAGAGCTCCACACCTGGTTGTTCCTGTGTGTAAATCCTAAACTATCCACATGTTTTTTAAAAGGCTTCCCTGTAGCCGGGTGTGGCAGCACATGCTTGTAATCCCAGTACTTGGGAGGCTGAGACAGGAGGATTGCAGGTTTGCGGCCAGTCTCAGCAACTTAATGAGATTCTCAGCAACCTAGAGAGACCCTGTTTCAAAATAAAAAAACAAAAAAGGACTGGGGGTATAGCTTGGAGGTAGAATGTACCTGGGTTTGATCCTCACTACCAAATAAAAAAAAAAGTAAGATAAAAGGCTGCCCTGTGGAAATGCTTGGAGATACAAGAGTGGAGGCAGGGAGGCCAATCTGGGCCAAGGAAGATGGAGACCAAATTAAAGCTATGGCACAGGGGTGGGGAGAAATGGAAAGACTGCAGGGATGACTCAGTCCAGGCCTAAACCAGTCCCCTCCTCCTACCTGGGGTTGCTGCCTCATTTATTCTACTCAGTCTCAAGGGAGAGAAAGAACCCCATCACATTGGGCTGGGAAAGCTGGGGGACTGATTTGCAAGGCTAAGTGGGGGAAGTTCACTGTCCTTTTGTTCATATAGACACTCACTCAGGCAATACTTGGCCGATGAGATAAATCCACCTACACCTTTAAGCTGCACCTCCCTGCACAGGACCCAGAAGGTCTAACCCTTGGATCGGTCCCAGTGTTCTGCTGCAAACATCTGCCAGGGCCAACAGCCCCCAGGGAGCAGATACATAATGTGAACTGCATTTGGATGAAGAAGGAGCTGGAGAAGGCAGCGTGAGGGAATCTGGATCGCAGTGGAAGCTGCTCAGGAATTTGGCTTCGTGTCTCAGTTGATTCTTCCTAGACAAGCACCTTATCATGGGTACCTCTCGGCTACCCGTGCTTCAGGGGAGATTGGGGAGGGGGCGAATGACACCAAGGTGAATAATCCAGAGACTATGTCTGATTATTCCTGTTGGCCTTTGCCAGTTGGCTTTTTTTTTCTCCCCCTGCTGGGAAACTTGCTTCCCTAAGCAGGATTTTCTTTGACTATTTTTCAAAATTTACTCATGATTTCCAACCACTAGCAATGCTTCCCCAAGATGACCAGGCTTGGCCATCTCCTCAGTTTCGTTCAAATCACACAGACAGAAAGAGGATGAGGCTAAAAGAGGCAGTCCTGGAACAAGACACCCTTACCCAGGGGTCAGAATTAGCTCCAGAGTGGACAAGCTGCAGGGTGAAGAAAGTACCAGGGAAAGAAGGTCCTAGATCCTGGGACCAGTGGTCCACCCCCTTGTTCCAGTCTGTTCTGGCTTACTTTGAGGATATGGCCCCAAGACATGCTAAGGCTTTAGTGGTGGCTTGGCAAGAAGGGGAGTAAACTTGACTTATATGGGAAGGGGGAGAGGTGGTGGTTGAGGGGGTTCCCCAAAAAGGTGAGGAGTTGGAGTCCTATTTCAGTTTCCAAGGGGTTATGGAAACCGCCCTCTCATCTAAGCCAGCACCCATCTCCTCCCCACAGAGGTGCTAGCACAGACCTCACTCAGGGTGACCCAGGAGCCAGTGCCCTCCTTCTCCTGGAGGAAGGCATAGTTCCCCGGCCTGCACACATCGCTCTGCCCCCAACAAGCTCACAGGCCAAAAGGCACTGCGGAAAGGATTCATCTCCAAGTTTCAATTTTCATGGAAATGAACCATTTTATCTCAGAACACAGGGGGAAAAATGAATTCCCTTTCCTTAATGCAGATGAACTAAATCCCCCCCCCTTGCTTTCTTACTTAAAAAAAGAAACCCAGAAGCTTCTGCCATTTGCTCTGTTGGATGCCGGCTGATAACTCTGAAAGACGGGTGAATAATCCAGAGCCAGGTTCCTTGCGGCAACTCTGCCTTGTGCCAGCAGAGACACCACAGCTACCCTTGGAGTTTGCCAGAAGGGCCAGAGCCGGGCCCGGGAACAGCCTGACTTAGAGGAAAGTAAAGGCCTTAAGAAGGAGGTCTGGAACTCTCAGCCAAAAGTCCAGTGTCCTTAGGAAGTGTTTCAGAAAATACTGTCCCGACCCAGGCCTGATGTGCTCTGGTAAGCCCACATAACCGTCACTGGAGCTGTGCCACTCGGACACTCTGCCTGGTGCTCATAACACCCTTGGTGTGGACTAACAGCTCGGATCATGCCAGATGTTTACCTGCATCCCCTCCTACAGGCTCTTGGAGCGGATACTGACTTTAGCCCCATTTTACAGAATGGGGAACTGAGGCTCTGAGAATTTAAGTAATCTCTTTTAGGTCACACAGCTAATAAGTGGTAGAACCAGAATTTGAACCCACAGCTCTGATTTCTGAGCCTGTGAACCTTCCTTTCTAAACTCAGCCATGCCTGATTTGGGCTCTAGCCCACCTTACCAGCCTTCTCTGCTCTGGACAATACAGTTGACCCCATCAAGGTGCCCTCTTCTCTCCTGTGTGCTAGACTGCCTCCTTTACCTGCCCCTCATTCTCACCTCCAACTTTGACATTTCATACTGATTCAGTGTACCAAAAGGACTCCTGCCTCTTCTGGGTCCCCTTGGCACTTTGTTCCTAAAGCATATTCCTAGATCAGCAGCAGCATCAGATCCCACCTCAGACCTGCTGAATCAGACACTCTGGGCACAGGGCCCAACAATCTGTTTTAACACACCCTCCACGTGACTCTGATGCATGACAACTTGGAGAACCACTGGGCTACCTCTTGCTTCTCCAGACCCCAGCAAGTCTTGGTGTTGTGGTCTTTGACACCTGAGCCCACCTCATTGGGTATATCATAAAGGGATCCTGGGTGGTAATAATGAAGTGAGTGAAGGTGTTTTTTGGTCTCTGCTGCTGCTTTCCATTCCACTACTTGGCATCCTGTTCTGAAACAGCTGACAAAAATGGCCATTGTCACATGGGTACTATCTTCCTCTCCCTTCAGAACTAGCTTCAATGCCCTTCATCATTACCTCCTCACCTCAGATTGGATCTGAGCTGCAAGCTCTCCATAAAAATCCCCTGGGACATTCAGCACCCAGTCTCAAAGAATTTCTCTAGGTTCTGTCACTGGCTGGTCCCCTCCCAGCCTCTACCCTGAGGTGTCTTGGCCCAAAGCCTCTAGCCTATAGTCCAGCCTCAGCCCAGGAAAACCCCTTCATCTTGAAGATGAAATCAGACAACTCCACCCTTACCGATGATATCTCCAACTCTGATTATGGTGTTGTCTATCTCTCTATTTATTTATTTGTGGTACTTGGGTTTGAACCCAGGGGCATTCTACCTCTGAGCTACACCCCCAGTCCTATTTATTTTTATTTTTTATTTGATTTGATTTTTATTTTATTTATTTATTTTTGTGTTACTGGGGATTCAACTCAGGGGCATTCTACCTCTGAACTACACCCCCAGCCCTATTTTTTATTTTTTATTTTGAAACAGGGTCTTCCTAAGTTGCAGATGCCTCATTAAGTAGTTGAGGCTGGCAGCAAACCTGCAATCCTGCAGTCCTCCTGTCTCAGCCTCCCAAGTACTGGGATTACAAGCGTGTGCCACCACACCCAGCTTTTGTAAATTTTGAAACTGGGTCTCATTAGGTTACTGAGTGTCTCACTAAGTTTGTGAGGCTATCCTTGAACCTGCGATTCTCCTGTCTCAGCCTCTCAAGTATTGGGATTACAGACATGCACCCCCATGCCCAGGTCTATTCTCCCCTTTAAATCTGTCCAGTTTTTTTTCATGTATTTGAAGCACTGAATCAGGTTCAGTGGCACATGCCTGTGATCCCAGCCACTCAGGAGGCTAAGGAAGAAACATTACAAGTTTGAGACCAGCCTGGGCAACTTAGCAAGACCCTATCTCAAAACAAAAAGGGCTGGGAGTGTAGTTCAGTGGTAGAGCACCCTTGGGTTCAATGCCTACAACCAAAATAAATATATAAATAAAGAAGCACTGCTATTACTTACGACTGTTTTCCCTTCCTGATGAATTGAAACTTCTGCCATTATGAGATATTTCTGTTTTTCTGCTAATACTTTTGTCTTGAAGTCTAGTTTATCTGATATTAATATATAGCTTTTGAATATATATCATTTTTCAGCCATTTTTTTACTTATTAGTGTCTTTATATTTAAACTACATCTCTTGTAGACTGCAAATAATTAGGTCTTTAAAAAATCTAGTCTAACGATCTCTGTCTTTAATTGGAATGTTTGGTCCATTAACATTTAATGTAATTATTGATACGGTTGAATTTAGATTTATTTGCCCCCTCTGTTTTTTATTTCTCTGTTCCTCCTCCCCTGCCTTCTTTTAGATTTTTAGAATTCCACTGAAATTTATCTATTGGATTTGTAGCTATACCTCTTTGCATTAATTTTTTAATGATTGCCCCAGGGATTACAATACATCCTTAACTTTTTACAGTCCGCTTGGAGTTACTATTTCAAGTCAAACATAGAAACTGCAACTGCAGAGGTCCATTATCCCTACCCCCATTCTTTATGCTAGAGTTATCATGTGTATCACATCTACATATATTATAAAACCCACAAGACAGTGTTATAATTTTTTGCTTTAAATGGCTATGTGAATTTCAGAGCAATTAAGAGGGCTTATTGCCAAAGGGAACTTCAAAATTAGGGGAGGGCTTTCTCAGGAATTTGATTCAGCTGATGGTTAGAAAAGGGAACCTGGATCTGTCGATGTTTGTTCACTCCCAGGCGAACAAGACAGAATCACAGCTGATTCATCCTAATCCTGCCTTTGTTTCTAAGTCGTCATCCAGTCTGCTGAGACCTATCATCAGACCCAAAGTCCTTTTCACTCTTTCCCACTGGCCCTCAGCACTGAGACCTGTTCATTGAATGAACATGCAAATTAAGTCTCACCTGTGTCCAGTCTTCCTCCGCCTCTCTCCTAAGAGGTACTTTCTCTCGTTTTTTCCTGGTTGTGTTTTTCCTCATCCCTCCTCCTAGGTTATAAATCCTGAAGGTGAAGATCTGATCCTAGGTATAGTAGGTACTCAGACAACTTTGCTGAAGGAGCACATGAACCCTCCATGCATTTTCTGGCTCCTGGGAGGGCAGTGGGGTGCAGAAGGGAAAGTGCCAGGAAGCCAAGGTGCACGTGCATCTGCCTCGGGAGTGGTGGGAAATCATTGCAGGATAGGAGGGATGGCCAAAAACATCACTGTGGATTGATGGGGGGATCGTAGAGAGCCTGGGTTGACTCTGATGAAATGTAAACATGGGAGTTGAGGCTGGGGAGGCTGCATTGTGGAACAGGGGAGGCTATTAGCCCAGGATGTGTGGGTGGAACCAGGATTTTTAGCATGCTCACGTGTACCTGGAAGGAAGTGTGTGCTGGGCCACCCAGAGCTGCTGACACTGCAGCCTGGAGGGCTGAAGCTTTTTTAGAGAAATCATTAGTCTAGTGACAGGGAAAAGAATGAAAAAGCCGCCAGGGCCAGGGGAAGCTCAGGGCTGGTCAGCAGGGATGCAGGCCCCAGTGAAGGGAGGTGAAGGAAGGCCAGGAAGGCAATTCATTCGGGTACTTCTAGGAGACACAAAGAGTCAGCCTTCGAGGGAGTAGAACTGAGACTGATCGGAAAAGGCCCTTTGTCTTGCAACAAAGGGGCCTATGAGTATAATTTAATCTAAGCCTTGGGAGGAAGAAGGGTGTCTTGGCCAGACAGGGTCTCGCAGGGGTCAGGCTAAAGGAGGAGGCCACGAATGGAAGGAGATGAAACCGGGAGTGTCTCTGAGTCATGCTCTTAGCCTGTGCCAAACTAATTGAATAACATGAGACCTGCAATACCTAATTTCGTATGAAATGTGATAATCGAGTAATGGGGCAGATTTTTGCATGTGGCTTGTAGAAAAACTGAGAACCAGGAGAGATGGAGCAAGAACAAGCTGCAGCACATTCCAGCCCATAAGAGCCAGTTAGCCAGTCTGCAGGGCACAGCCAGCTGGGGTGAATGAAGTGCCTGTTGTTTCAAGGCCGGGGGAAAATGAGTGACCGTTATTTAGAATGAGGAATTTATATCCAACACGGTGTGAGGTTGAACAAATCTGCAAGTGAGACTTGACCTGTTCTATATCCTCTTAAGTGGTTGGGGCCCACATCAGGAGGGGCGGGGGAAGGCATGACTGCCTTTGAGACCTACTGTGTGCACATCGCCATGGCAAGCTGACCTCTAGTGGAAGGTGACGCTCAGGCTTTGTGGGCACTAAAACTCAGGGCTTCATGATATTTTTAGGATGCTGGACTTTTCCTATTTTACAACACAGAATAGCTGACTCTTTCATGCATTAAAATTCTTTCAAACACACTGTGTGGTCAGTGTGATTGCAATAGAAGAGTACTAGGCCATCCATTCGGTTTCTGGGGATTCCAGTCAAAAAGAGTGTGACCCCTCCCCCACAAGGAAATGCCAGAATATTGGCAACTGCACTTCTACTTCCAATCCAGTCTAACTGCAGCTTCCCTTACCTACATCCAAGGTGACTGCCGTTTCTAGTTGATCAAGGACCTGGGCAAACTGGGTCTTTGCAAAATTCAAAGCAGATTCAAAGAACTCCTGAACTCCTTTTCCATTGGGGGGAGTGTGGGAGTACACAGCCCAGACCTTCTCCTGTGATGCGGTCTCTTAGCAACTCGACAAATGTGCTGAGCCCTTTCCTGGCTGGAGCAACCGATCCAGTTCTGTAAGGTGGCCTTGCTTCTCTTCCTCATATGGGAGACAGCAGGGCTTATCTTATCCCGAGTCTTTATAAAGTGGGTTGCTCATCCCTGTGGGGCATTCTGGTCGCAGCAACACCTGGTAGTGATCATTTGGGTAGTATGTCCCTTTCTGTACTCTACAATGTGAATGATTCTGCCTGGACACTTGGAAGTTTATGCAGGTTCATCCTGCTTGAAGTTCTTAAGTGGGAACTTTAAAACAAAGAAATTACAGAATTCCTGGTGAATAGCCAAATTACAGGAAGAGTCAACCACAACTTTAATAAACAACTAAAGTAAGCATTTTTCCTAATTACAGGTGTGTGGCACGGTTGCCTTTCTGGTTCAAGCGGCCCATCCCTGCTCCTCTGGGCAGGGGCAGGCGAGCCTGCAGGCTGCCACTGGACTGCCACAGTTTCTCCATGTTGTCAGTTTCTGTTTCCTTCATCTGCCCAAGTTGCCAAGGGCCTGGAGACCCCACTCCTATTTTCTCACTACCTGGTGGTTATATTGTAATGCTTGGCTGCACGATTGGCACAGGCTCGTGAGAGCTTTTCTCCTGCCAATTTCCAGCACACTTCTCACCCACATCTCTCATCACATCACCGTCAGTGGGCTTGGACTTCTGCTGGCCTTACTCCCCTGAGCTCTTGTGTCCAGCATCTCAGTGTCCACTCTCAAGGCTCTGGTAGGACTCGGCTTCCTGCAGGTCCAGCCTGCCTATGGCCCTCAGTTACAGGGGCCAGGTTGCTGCTGCACAAAGCCTCCTTGTGACAGAGACCTTCAGCCAAGCGTGGGTCAAGGCTAACAGTTGGCATGTTGACACCTGCATGCTTCTTTGGGAAAATGCCTACTTATTTTTTGTTTCCCATTACACATCAGTCCTCCAAACAGTTTATAAACCTCAAATACTTTCTGATCAATCTATTGGAAAAAAAAATTCCTTCAGTGTAGCATTACTGCAATGACCATCACGGCCATCTCAAGCCATGAATTCACAAGCATCACCATTATCATCAGTAGTTTAATAGTTGACCAAATATTAATATATTTTGTTTAATAATTTAAATGACTCATAATGATTCATCCTGAAATGATCATCGATCTGTGCCTCCACTCAACTCCCCGAGGGCTTTGCCTGGCCCTTGCAAATGGCACCTGTGACAACTGGACACATGGTGGAACCCTGACCCCTGGGTGGCCAGGAGCCTTTGTTTCTTGTTTGGCACTGAGTGCTTGTATTGTGCCCCAGCACCCACCACTTCCTGTGCCTCCTCCCCGTGACTCTCTCCATGTCACATAACCAAGGGAAGCTCCCACACATGCACGTCACACAGGTGTAGGTCAATCGGTGATCCCTGAAGAACAAAGGGGAGAAAAAGTTCAATGTTTCAGAAGCAGAATTTAACTGGACCAACTCCATGTTTTCAGCATGTATGCGGGCCGGCCTCCAGGTAGACTCACATTAGTATGTCCACACCTAAGGTTCTGTGTGCAGGACAGTGAAGCAGGGGACTGGGACAGACCTTTAGAGAGCCCAAAGCGTTGGCTTTGATACTTATCTTCCCTGTGAGGAACTCAGGGTAGTACTATCCCCCATCTTACAGAGGAGGAAACTGAGGTCTAGGGAGATTACATGACTTTCCCCAGACAAACAGCTGGTGGAACCAGGAGGAGAATCAGGTCTTCTGTCTCTCCAGCCAGGGATGTTCTATAATTTGTTTTCTGAAATGAAGAAGTCAAACTAACTTTCTTCTTCCTTCCTCCTTTGTTCTTTGTCCCTGGGGAGATGTGGGACTGTCGTTGCCGAGAGTGGGGGAGGCAAAAATCATACCAGCAAAGCGGGTCTGGGGCCCTGACAAAAGAACTCCCTCTGCTCCCAAAGGCTGCTCCAGGGTCAGGGGTGGGACTGAGAGGGACAAGAAGAGCCGGGTGGAATCACTTGCAAAACCCTAGTAAATCTGCAGGCCCAGCTGTTCCTCATCTGATGATCCTGAAGGGAAAGTGTGAAATAGTGGAGATGCTGATGGGCCTGGGGGCCCCTTCAAAGGCAGCCCGGTTTTCCCACAGACCCTGGCGCTGGGGCGGGAAGTGCCCGGAAATGTTGAAAAGGCATGTGTTAGAGTGAGGAGGCCTGGGCCCCGGGGGCCACATGCACATATGCATATATGGAGCGTGCCTGGGAACACCCCGGGCTTGGAGGTGCTAGAGGGGCAGACAAGTCCTGTCTCCCGGAGCACAAGAGCAGGGCTGGGATTTAGCACACTTGAGTGTGAATCCCAGCACCACCGTTTCCTGGCTGTTGGGCCTGAGTGAGCTAGTTAACCTTTCTGAACTTCATTTCTGTCCCTTAGAAAGTGAGGCTAGTCACTCTCCATAAGTCCCTGTGAGGATTAAGTGTCTAATGTGTGTAGAGCTCTTGGCGCATGATAGTGCTCCATGTTCTTTCCCTTTCCTTCTCCTTTCCCATCCCCTCCCCCAGAATTCAGAAGGGGCTGGGCCAGGCTCACTCCATGGCCAAGCCAACAGCCCAGCACCCTGGGGAGTGGATGGGGTTCTACTTACCCTGTCTCTCTGGCTGGCAGCCCTGAAGGGGGGTGGCCACCAGGCAAGACGTGGGACTGCAGAGGCAGAGGGAGCCCTCTCCTGTGGCCTCCACCGCTCCTTGCAGGCTGGAGCTCTGTGCGAATCCTGCTTGAACTAGAGGCTTCCAAAGGATGAACCCAGGTCACAAGGCAAGGACACTGCCTGCAGCTGAGGACTCTGGATAGCCTTTCACTGGGTTCCCACTTCTCAGTTCCTGAGAGCAGAGTCTTGCCTCCTCTCAGCAGATAGAAGCCCAGCCCCCGAGACCAGGTCCTCTCAGGGTCACTGAGGGATCTGGAGGCTGTGGGCTTGGGGTATCCAGGCTACTAGAATCCTCAGGGGATGGGCCCCGAGCAGGCTCTGTGCCTCAGTGCCAGTTCCCCAGGGCCTAGAACTATCCTGAGCTAGAATCAGATGGTCCTGGGTTCAAGACCCTGCTGGGGGACCACAGGCAGGCCAGGCAGCCCCTGGGGTGAGGTCCTGGTATGTAAAATGCTAGCGCTCCCCGCGGGCTCTGCAGGATGGCTCACGCCCCCTCCCTGGCCTGGCCTCCACATAGGTTTCTGCCCTGTGTTTTCTTTGATTTTCCTCTTTCCTTGTGTCCTCAGCCTTCTTCAGCTCTGAATCTCTTCTCAGCACTTTCTTCAGTTCCTTAGGCTTTTGCTTTTCTCCTGTCACACATAGCAGAAGTGGGAAGCTGGTGAAAAATGTCCCATCTCAGACCAGGGGGACTGTCCCTACAGGCCCGGCTGGCCCTGGGCTCAACTTCGTTCTTCCAGCTCCTGGACAGGTTTCAATAGTGACCTCAGCCCCTTCTCTACTTCTTCCCCCTTCGGGTGCTTCTACCTGGCCCAGATCAGGAAAGAAGGGGGGAGAGAACAGGCTGCGCTGGCTGGCAGAGGTGGTAGCCCTGAGACAGTGACCAGTGGGAGCCTCAGGAAGTAACAGGACCCTTTGGGTGGCAGAGTAATAGGGGGAGCAAGTCAGCTCAAACTCTTCCCTCCCCACATCACCCCCCCCATGCCCAAGCCCAGAAGGAAGTCCTTCCTCATATCTAACTTACACCCCTCCTGCTGTGATTGCGGCCTACTTCCTTTGGGTGCATGTGGATGATGCCCTCTTTCTCATCCCTCCACGGGTGCCTCCACAGGCCTTCTCCTCTGTTCTGCTCAGCTAGAAGCCCCATGGGAGTGAAAGTGAACTTTAAGAGGATGTTTAAAGTTTGGCTTCTCATCACCACATCTCAGCTGAGTCCATAAAACCGCCTTATAAAGCCCACTGGCCAGCCAGCTGCCCTCAGCCTCAGGGGCCTCCGTGTTTTATGATCAGCCCCAATTCAGACACCAGCTGGATGCAGGAACTCGCTGGCTTTTATAAAGAGATGTTAACGAGAAGCATCTCTTCCCCTCTGTCTTGTTCCAGTCTCCCCTCCTTGCTTCATTCATGTATTCCTCCGCCTATAGGCATTTGCCGAGCTGCCCTGGCCAGGCTCTGGTTGGTGGGAGCTGGGGGTGGCACAGGTTTCTTCCAAGGAAGGGTGGGCCTTGGGGGACTCTCCTGTAGGTGGGCAGGCTGCACTGCAATAGCAGGATCACACTATTGTCAGTGTTTGTAAACTGCTTGGTAATTGTGAAACAGTGTTGGGAAAACAAACAATTACCAGGCAGCCAGATAAGAGCTACCATGAGGTGTGAAATGCACGAAGGAAGCCCAAAAACCTTGAGGAGGAGACTCCAGCTCCACTTGGGGTCAGGGATCCTTCCCAGCAGAGGGGGCCCTGCTGCTGCAGCCCTGGCCCGAGGATGCTTATGAGTTTTCAAAGCAGACAAGGTGGGACGGGTGGAGGGTCTGGGCTCCCTTCTGCTGAGGGACCATGAGTGAGGGGTGAGGGTGGGGATTCTGGCAAAAAGCAACACAGGTTCAAGCTTCTCCAAGACTCGGTCTCTCCATCTGTCGAATGGAGATAGCATTGATTAATTAAAAGAAAAATCAGAAGAGCTGGGTATGGTGGCACACACCTGTAATCCCAGAGACTTGGGAGGCTGAGGCAGGAGAATCACAGGTGCAAGGCCAGCTTGAGCAACTTAGTGAGACCCTGTCTCAAAATAAAAAATAAAAGGGACTGGGGATGTATCTCAGTGGTAGAGTGCCCCTGAGTTCAATTCCCAGTGAGAAAGAAAGAAGAAAGAAAGAAAGAAAGAAAGAAAGAAAGAAAGAAAGAAAGAAAGAGAAAGAATGGCGGGCTAGAAGTAGTAATAGCTGGTGCATGTACATAGTTCTTCATCAGTTCCTGCCTTCTTCATATACCTCCCTCCATCCTTACAATAATCCTGTGACATAGGCAGGATATTTTAATCCCCACTTGACAGATGAAGAAACTGAGTCTCAGAGAAGAGCAGTGAGTTGTGTCTGGGGACGTTCTTTCCACCAGGCCAGCTAAGCCCTTGGAGAAGAGAGGAGGACTGAAGGAGAACAGTGGAGGGAGGAACAAGGGAAATAAAACCTCTCTCGGCGCACCCTTGGTGGCCCCAGCCACTCCCCTCAATGTGCCACCTAATACTGGGGAAGGGGCTCCAGGCAGTTGAGGGGACACAGATAGGGGAAAGAGGAGAACCCCCTGAAGGCAGACTCACTTGGAGAGTTGTGGGCAGAATCACTCTGACAGGGGCCTCTTGGCAAAGGGAGGGGCCAGGAAGCAGGAAGAAAGAGAACAAGGATCAGCCAGGAACCCCCAGGCAGCCACTAGGGGAAGAGCACCCCTCCCCTCCCAGCACCCTTGCCCTCTCCCACTTTCCCTCTCTTGTAAATGAAGCTGCAGGGACTAGGGAGAAGATCTGCACCCCCCCCCCCACACACACACAATGATAAACCATTAGGGTCAGGGGCTCAGAATGGACAGGCAGAGGGAACGAGACCACACGCACAATTACACTGACATGCAGCACCACACTGTCCCAAACATGTGTACACAGACCTAAGCAAGTCTCATCCCTGCTCCGCAGGGTTCCAACACACGCATGTACACGCTCCTCTCTCCTGCCCTGAACAGATACATGCCCCCCAGACCCTCTCTATACACCCAGACTCACACAATCAAATCCCTAGTCCCACCTCACACATGCCCATTCATGCTTGCACACCAGTGTGCACAGAGCAGAGGGCGATTCAGAGTTTGTGGACTGCTTGTACTCACAAGCACTCTGCCAAGCAGATGCATAACCAAATCTGAACCAACTTGCACACTCAGTATCTGAATGTGCACGGAACTGTGTTCACCTGCGCAGCCCAGGGCCGCCCGAGGGGAGGGAACAGACAGCTCAGGAGGGAGAGCTGAAGCGCACAGCAAGAGTCTCAGCCTGCTTCCCTCAGGCCCGCCATTCTCTTCTCCTGCTCCTCCTCTGCCTCTCACCTCCAGCACATAAGAGCTGACCTGATTAGGACCAGATTCCCAAGCCTATCTCTAGCCCCCCACCCCCCTTACAATCCCTCAAGAACCCACTTACCAGGGTGCTGTTAATATTTACCTCTCCTCCCCCTACCATGCAGGAGGCCTAGGGCCAGAAAGTGTGGGGTAAGAAGGGCTGCCTAGTCTTGGGGCCCCTTGACTGGGCCAGGGGTGCCACATAAAACAGGAAAAGCCCTGGCCAGGGCCTCCTTCCTCAGGCCTAGGACCTGCAGTCTTCCCTCTCTAGCGCAGGGTGGGCTGGGAGGGATGGGAGAGGAGAGGAGGGCTGTGTCCCTGATGGGGAAGAGATGGCACCTCCTGGCCTGCAGTCCCTCGCTGTGTCTCTTCAAAAGCAAGCCACCACCGTGTGTGTGTGTGTCACACACACACACACACACACACACACTTTCCCCCACTGTAATTATATCAGTCTCTCCAGCACCCTGGAACAGGCTGTGATTTATGAATGGGAGTTGGTGCAGAGAGATTCCAGCACCATCTGCTTGGGAGCAAACAGGAAGCGCTTCAACGTGCTGCAAATCTGGGGGAGGGAGCCCATTGGTGTAACAGGCTCATAAAAGTCTCCTAATGGCCACAGGTGCTCCCCCACATGCTCATTCCCCAGCCCCTATGGGGCCGCTACCTCCGTTGGGCATAGTTACAGCCTCTGCCAGGGCCCCGTGGCACACGCACTGGCTGGGGCCAGGCTGCCTAGTGGTGGAGAGGTGAAGGAAAGTGATGGTCCCTCCAGTATACCTCAGTGCAAACACCAACAGCTATTTACCACCAGGCTTCAGGTTATTCATCTAATAAAATGGGCATGATGGCCATGAAGAGATACAAGGCAAATCACCTTAGCTCCATTTTACAGATAAGGCACCAGTTAGACTGCCCCACAGTGTGCCCCTTAGGGTAGACAAGTCCCCAGCTGCAGGGCTTGGCCCTGGGTCAGCAGAGGCCACTGCTCTGAACCTTTTTTTCTTTTTCTTTTCTTTTTCTTTCTTTCTTTCTTTTTTCTTTCTTTCTCTCTCTCTCTTTCTTTCTCTCTCTCTCTCTCTGTCTCTCTCTCTCTCCTTCCTTCCTTCCTTCCTTCCTTCCTTTCTTTTTTTTTTTTTATCACACTGCTCGCCATCATAGGAGAGTTGTAGGCATTGAGATAAATACTGCAAACTCCTGGCATATGATAGGTGTTCAATATGCCTTCGTTTCCTTCTTTCTGAGTATGTAGCTCTGGGAGCAAGAAGATTCAAAGGTAGAGAAACAGAGATTCAAGCACACAGGTTTCTGTGATAAGCACTCAGTGCCTTGAACAGTGGCTGGGATGTCCTGAGTAATTTGGTTATAACCCAATGCTGCCTACAAAACATGATCTGACTCCTTTTAATGGCATGCCCAATTGTTTTTTTTTTTTACTTTTGATTTTTACTTTTTTAATTTTATCAGTGCATTGCAATCATACATCTTGAAGGATTTCAGGGTGGTTGACGTATACATGCACTCATCGGTCAATTAGCCCTCCCCAATTCCCACCTCCCCTGCCTCCACCTTCCTCCTTCCCGTTTTCAGCATAGTAGTTGACTTTGATATCTTTGTGTATGTCCATCCTGTGCACCAGTTTATTTCCCTCTCCTTCCCTCCCGTCTCCCCCAGTTAGTTCTCCTTCTTTGCTCATCTGAAATTTCCTCTCTTTGTCTGGAGTTCCTCCTGTGCAGGGTTGTGGCTCATCCTCCCATGACCTCAGCACTGGAGTACTCTGGGGTAGGGCCGAGGTCTCGCCCGCCCCGCATCCCCAATGCCAGGGTGAGGGGTTCTCTGGGGGCGGGACAAAGGGCTCACCAGCTCCGCATCCCCAGCGCCGGGGTGGGGGGTTCTCTGGGGGCAGGGCTGAGGGCTCGCCTGTCCCTCGTCCCCAGTGCTGGGGAGGTCTCCGGGGGTGGGGCCAAGGGCTCACCCGCCCTGTGTCCCCAGCACCAGGGGGAGGGTTTCTTTAAGGGTAGGGCCAGGGGCTCACCTGCCCCACGTCCCCAGCACGGGGGAGGATCTCTGGGGTTGGGGCCGAGGGCTCACCCACCCCACATCCCCAGTGCCAGGGTGAGGGGTTCTCCAGGGGCAGGGCCAAGGGCTCGCCCGCCCTGTGTCCACAGAGCCAGGGTGAGGAGTCCTCCGGGAGCAGGCCAAGGGCTCACCCGCCCCACGTCCCCAGCACCGGGGTGAGGTATTCTCTGGGGGCGGGGCCAAGGGCTCGCCAGCCCCACATCCCCAGTGCTGGAAGGTCTCTGGGAGCAAGGCCGAGGGCTCACCCGCCCTGTGTCCCCAAGGCTGGAGGGGGTCTCCAGGGGCGGGGCCCAGGGCTTGCCTGCCCCACGTCCCCAGCACCAGGGGTCTCCAGGGGCAGGGCTGAGGGCTTGCCTGCCCCCGCATCCTCAGTGCCAGGGGGAGGGGTTCTCTTGGGGCAGGGCCAAGGGCTCACCCACCCCATGTCCCCGGCACCAGGGGTCTCCGGGGGTGGGGCCAAGGGCTCACCCGCCCCGCATCCCCAGCACCGGGGGAGGGGTCTCTGGGGGCGGGGCTGATGGCTTGCCCACCTTTCATCTCCAGTGCAGGGGGCCTCTGGGGGCGAGGCCAGGGGCTGACCCGCCCATGTTCTCATACTGAGCCGCTGGGGTGGGGGCCATGTCTCATCTACCTATGTCCTCAGTTCTGGGGTGTTCCAGGATGGTGTTGGGCTGCTCATGGTGGGCTGTGGCTCACCGGCTCATGTTCTCAGAGTTAGGCTGCTCCTGTGTATGGCCACCTCTTCTTTGTCTCTCCTCATTGCACTGGTTCTGGGAGCAGAGGCTCACGGCCCACCCCTTGAAACCAACATCGTTGTAGGAGTGGGTCTGGATTGACTTGGGCTTCATCATGTTCCGGAGTTGATCGGTTTCAATGGTAGTCTACAGTCGCTGCTTTCACAAGGATCTGCTGTCTCTTTGCTATTGGTCTCCGGGAGTCACAGTGTAGGTGTGGCCCCACATAGATGGCACCTTCGCCTCCACTCTTCAATTACCAGGTGAAATGCATGGAGTTCTGTTTAGCCCCCCACTCTGTCTGCTGCCTCACACTTTGCTGCTCTTCAGTTCTCTTTGTTTTGTTGAGTTTTGGCAGCCCTACTTTTCTTGTTAAGCAATCTTCCCACCAGCCAATCTCTGAGTTTCGGAGTGCCAGTGACATGCTGCCTCCCTTTATCTCACTCACCCATGTTCTCGTTGGGCGGTTCCGGGGGGTCATGCCATGTCTGTCCATGTCCTCAGTGCTGTGGTGTTCTGCACTAGTGCTAGGTTACTCCAGCGGGGCCGTGTTTCAACCACTCGTTTTCTGGGTGTTGGGCTGCTCCTGTGTCTGGCTGCCTCATCTATGTCTCTCCGCCTCGCTTTCTTTGAGGGGGCTGAGGCTCGCGTCCCACCCTTTGCAGTCGTCGCCATTGCAGGTGTGGATTTGGTTCAACTTGGGCTTCATCATGGTCTAATATCGACTGCTTTCGATGGTGGACTATAATCGCTGGTTTCACAAGAATCAGCTGTTTCTTTGCTGGAGGATTCTGGGGGCCATGGTGCTGGCGTAGCTCAGCCAAGATGGCACCTTTGTCTCTGCTCTCTGCTTACCAGGTGAAATGCTTTGCACTCCCTACTGCCCTCTGCTCTTTTCATTGCCTTGCATTCTGCTGCACTTTGGTTCTCATTGTTTTGTTGAGTTTTGGCTGCCCTACTTTTCTTTTCAAGATGCAATCTTCCTGCCGGCCGAGCTCTGACTCTCAGAGCGCCAGTGACATGCTGACTCTCGCTATCCCACCATCTTGGTTCCTAATTGTTTTTTTTTTTTTTTTTTTTTTT
>PVJS01033578.1:0-22088 GCA_004027185.1 Glis glis
AAAAAAAAAAAAAAAAAAAAAAAGCCTATGAATATTTTCTAAAAGTTTGGAACAATGTATTGGGTAGTATGTAAGTTTTACCTCTGTGCTCTGCCCACCCTTACTCCTCACTTGGATCTCTAGAGAGCTACTCTCTGAACTTCTCGGGGTGTTCTGGACCTACTGCACAATAGCAATCTGAAATGGTGCCAGTTTCCTGGGTGACATTTCATTTCCATGTGTACAACCCATGTGTTTCCGTTTCTTGGTTTATTCTCTCGTTTGCCTGAAGCACATCCTACAGTAACTTCCTGAGGAAAGATGCGCGGGGAGTCACTTATCTGCTTGTCTGAAGTGTACTTATCCTACTCTCATACCTGATTTCTGAGCAGGGTGATTCTAGATTTCTGCGTTGGAAATGAGGCTCCTGTCTGCATTCCGCGGGCACTTTTGCATTGCCGTCTGTGTTTTCAGTTCCAGTGGAAGTCAGACACCCTGTGACCCGGTGGAGGTGTGTGGAAGGGTCCCTGGGAGGGCAGTTGCTCCAGATGCAGACTTTTAACCGCAGTGCCTTCAGCCCTGCACAGTGCCATGAATTTTTGCAGACGTTGGGCTTTCAAGCGCTGAGCCTCTCAGGGAATTCTTCAAGACAAATCAATTTGCTCCTCATCGGTCTCCCCTCTGCCGGTGCTGTGGTCTGTAGCTTTCTCCACTCTGCTGAGTCATTACCACTCAGCTCTCTGCTTTCCAGAGTCCAGGTGGTTGTTGAAATCTCTTATCTCCTGATGTCACAAACCACTTTGGGCTTGAGGATTTTTATACAACTCCCTCCTTTACTGTCAATTTAATGAAATGTTGCTAGTAAGAGAAGGTCAGAGTGCATGAATCTACCATGTTTAACTGGATTGGAACTCTTGATTTTTTTCCCCTACTGTAAAACGTTTTTATTTTTCATGTAATTTTAAGTTTTATGAACTTCTTTTTTAAGTGCTATATAATATTTTATATCCCATCAAGAAGATAAGGAATGGTTTACTTAACCAATCCCTTATTGCCGGGCATTTAGTTTACTTTAATTTTTCATATAATGAATACCTTTATGCCCGTGGCCCCTTCTGTACTTTGGACTGTTTCCTTAGGGTATGTTCCAAAGGATATGAACCTTTTTAAAATCCTGAGAAGTTTTACCAGACTGCCTTCTAGAATGTTTGTTCTCTTTTTATTTGTGGGCAAGAGAAAGGAGTAGCCCATCCAAGCTGCCTGGCCTGGTCCTTGATGGCTATGTGTGGTATCTTATTTAAACTTTAGGTCTCCTGCGGTTTGCCCTGGCACCAAGTGGAAGTTGACAGACAAAAAAACCCAAACCAAACCAAACCAAAACAAAACAAAACAAAACAAAAAGACAGCAAGAGAAGAACAGAATGTAGATTCCTTCCTTCTTTCCTTTCATTATTTTTTTTGAGATGGGGTCTGACTCCTAGACTCCAGCAATCCTCCTGCCTCAGCCTCCTGACTAGCTGGGACTATAGGTGCACACCACTTTCCCTCGCTCCCTTCTTTTCCTTTCTTAATCTTATCTCAGTGTAGGGGGACAAAGGAAAGGAAAAAAAATTTTTTTTGATGCTGGAGGTTGAGCCCAGAGGCATTCTACCTCCAGGCTACACCCCCAGCCCTATTTTAATTTTTTATTTTGAAACAGAGTCTCACTAAGTAGTTGAGGCTGGCCGTGAACCTGCGATCATCCTGTCTCAGCCTCCCAAGTACTGGGATTACAAACGTGTGTCACCATGCCCGGCTGAAATATAATTCTTAAGAAGTTATTTGAAAAAAAAAATAGCATGAAGTGAAACCACCCTGGATTGTCAGTAACAGTGAACAGGAGAATCTTTTCCCCATTCCTTCAGAAACAAAGGGGTCTCAATACAGCCGTAGGCTCGCCCACCTTCTGAAACCTGCTTGCGATGACCTGCAGACTGTTAGTGCCGGAGGTTCTGGTGAGGTCTTCGTTCATGATCCCATTTTACAGATGGGTAGACAGAGCCCAGGGAAGGAAAGGCGCTGGTTCAGCACCGTGTTGCAAGCTGGTGCAGGACCTCTCGGCGCTGCCCAGACCAGGTTGCTTCCCACTGAGTCAGACGTGTCTGATTCATGGCTGGCATTGGTCAGCATCTTGTTTATGACAAGCAGCATCTCGGTGGTGGCACAGAGGGCCCGTGAGCCCTTGCCCAGCACAGCACCCTGGAGGGGACGTGGCGGTGGTAGCTGAATCAATATGGCGCTTCACAGGGAGCCCGTGGGGGCCGGCCCTGCTGTGAGTCATGGCTTCTGGGATTCATGGCTGTCGTAGGCCTTCCGGAGGCAGGCTAGACATCAAAGTTGGGGGTTGGGGGATCATGGCGACCCTCCGGTGATGCTGCGCAGGCCCCTAGGCATCCCGCCTCACATAGAAAGCTTGCTTGACCCTTCTGCTGGGCTTTCCAGACCTCTACCCAGGTTGGATCAAGTGTTTCTGGCGCCATTGGGTTTGAACTGGGGATGGACTGTGGAGACAGACGCCTCCCAGTATTGTCTGTTTCCCAGAGCCTGGGACTTCTCGTGGGCTCCCTGTGCCTCCCCAGCAAGCTGAGGCTGACAGGCTCTGGTGTCCACTCAGGAGCCATCTTGGCTCCATGGCGGCCCTTGCTTCTTGAGCACCTCAGTGTCACCAAGCCCCCGAGGAAAACGGAAGATGTCAGGTTGAACGTGTGAAACTGCTAATAATACTCACCCATTTCCCCTACAGAATCAACAGATTTCAGATGGTAACATCTAGTAGCACGCACTTTATAGCATTTTGAGGATTAACATGAGATTCTCCATACCCAGTGCTTAGCACACGTCTAAAATGAAGTAAGCTGCAGCGTTAGTGTTTCTAGACTCGGGGCTCGGCGAGGAAGAGTCAATGAGCTATCGCGCACCGAGCATCGGCTGTGTGCCAGGTACGTTATACTCACCTGGGTTCGTCCTCTCGGTGATCCCAGGGAGGGCTGACATGATTATCTCCACCTTACAAATGAGGGCACCCACGCACAGAAGAGGTTAAATAAATGTCCCCATATCATGCGGGGAGTTGGTAGCTGAGCTGGGATTGGAATCCAGATGTTTCTAACTTTGCAGACCACCTGATTTTCCCAAAGTACTCTGACGTTTTCTGAGTCCCACTGAAGAAGGAGTCTTGGGTGTTGAGGACTCATGGCCTTTCCCCAAATGTTAAGTTTGGAAAATAAAAATGGGTATTATGAGTTATCCCCAATGAATCAACAAGCCTCAGGCTTATACTGTTTTGCTTGACCTCATAAAATAATATGAATCATCATACTGCTGGCTAAAAGAACTCTTGTTTCCATTTTACAGATGAGGAAACTGAGGCTCAGAGAGGCTATGGGTCTTGCCTAAAGTCACACAGTAGGAGGCAGGAAGGCTGAGATCCAACTCCAAGTCTGTGGACTCCCAAACCTGTGCTCTTTCTCGGGTGAGGGCTACCTCTTCCATCATCCTGTGGAAGGAGCCACAGCACAGCCTGGCCCGTTGCTGGAATCTTCTCATCCCAGGAATGAGTTGGTCGTTTTCCCCCATTCTCCCCATCGTGTCTACACTTCACCTCTCTGTAGCAGGAGCAAGGTGTAGATTTGTGGGAACCCATCCGGTCCCTGGGATCGCTGTGTACTGCAGCCTCCCAGCAGCAGCCCCTCCCCCGCCCCCCCAGCTCTGTGGGGAGGCGGAGGGCCCTCCTTGCTCAAAATAGCTCTGTGTTATTAGCTGCATTTAATTGAAGGTGTTTCGAGGGCAGCCTCCACCGGGCCCAAACCAAATGGAAAATGACACACTGTCAAATTAATGTCCCCAGACCATGATAAATGGCCGGGCTTGGTGAGTAATGCTTCCATTTCTTGTTTTAAAGGAGAAGGATGCAGCCGGGCTCCGTGCGTCTGTCCCTGTTGTGTGGGGAAAGGTCAGGGGCGTCCTCAGGATAAATAGCGTTCCTCCGCCTCCTCCCGGATGGGTTTCTTGCTTCTGCTGAGCTGAGCTTTCTCTCCCTTCCTGTCTCTTGAGGCTGGCGATTGCCGAACAGCTTGTGAGCCTCTAGGCCAATGTCCAGGGAGGAAGGAGCCCGAGATAAGACTAATCCCTCACCCTTCATTGTACTTTATACCTTGTGGAGCAGGCCCCTCCGTTATCTCCTGTGATTAGGTTCACTCCTGACCTCCAGCTGCCCCCCTCCCTGCGCCCTTGATTTCAGCCTCTCTGATTCCTCGGACCCACCCCGTGCACTGCAACCTCTTGGACAATGTAGGGCACCACTGCTAAGTGCCTGCTGTATGCCAAGCCCTGGGCTCAGCCCGGCCCTGGAGGACACAGCCCGGGACAGCTAACCGGAGGCGGCCTGGCACTCCCAGCCAGGCTGCGGGGATCTCCTGCAGAACACTAGCAGTTTCCCAGAACAGAAACATCAGACAAGGCCACGGCAAGACGAAAACAAGACCGCTCCATAATTGTGTCTGCACACAGACAAAAACAAGAACTCTGTCCAAACCACAGAGATCACCAAACATCCCCCGATCCTGGCTAATATCAGGGCCTACTGCTTCCTCCCCATTACAGCTTCAGCCTCACTCAATTCTCCCTTCCTTGGAGATAAGATCCATTAAGATGCCCCAGTATGGGATGACTCCCTCCTGCTTCCTGACGCATTCGCTCCAGAGTAAGCCCCGCCCCCTCAGGCCTCCCCAGGGCACCCAACACCAGCCCAAACCCAGCCTCACCTCCCCACCTTCTCCCAGAGGCCAGCCCGTTCCCTGCGGTGCGCACTTCCTTAATACAACAGCCAGGACAGCCACCTTTGCTCATCATGGGGGTGCTCGGTGCACACTTCCTTAATACAACAGCCAGGACAGCCACCTTTGCTCATCATGGGGGTGCTCGGTGCACACTTCCTTAATACAACAGCCAGGACAGCCACCTTTGCTCATCACGGGGGTGCTCGGTGCACACTTCCTTAATACAACAGCCAGGACAGCCACCTTTGCTCATCACGGGGGTGCTCGGTGCACACTTCCTTAATACAACAGCCAGGACAGCCACCTTTGCTCATCATGGGGGTGCTCGGTGCACACTTCCTTAATACAACAGCCAGGACAGCCACCTTTGCTCATCACGGGCGGGGATGCTCCAGGTGGTCTTGGGCTGGGTGGCATCGTCACCAGGGCTGGGCAGAATGATGGAGGAGCTAACTAAATTGCCCCACAGGTAATCTGTTGGGAGAGCCGGGGTGCCAGAACCGCTCATTCTGAGTGGGGACCTTTTCTGGAGGAGGTGTCGTGAACCGGTTGTCACAGGAGGAGCACAGTGAGCAAGTGAGGCTCGGGGTCTTGGGGTGACAGGACCCCGAGCAGAGGCCCAGAGATGGGACCGGGCGTGAGGAATGCCGCACTGCTCTCCTCTCATCGCCTCTCGGGGAAGGGCCACACGTGCTTATCCTTCAAGGCTTGGGGCACGCGTCACCTCTTGAGCGGCCGGTCCTCCCAGGCTGAGCCTCAGTTTCCCCATGAGTAAAATTAGAGGACTGAACTACATCGGTACTTTCAATCTTTTCTTTTTAAAGGAATACAACCCTTCATTCAAACGTAACCTTACACAGAAACCCAACAAATAAAAGGCATAAAAGATATCCGCGGGGCCTCTGTGGTTGAGGTGGAGGCTGGGGGCTTGGTCCTCAGCTTTTTGGTAATGGGGTGTGGGGTCCCCAGAGACTCTGAGGACTCCTTAGTGTCAGCTGGAAAAACACGAGAGAGGGTCTGCGGTTCCAACCAGCCCTTTTGTATGGTCTCTCCCGCCGTCCTGGAAGGAATGAAGTTGCTGATCGGCTGTCAGGCTCGGCACCCGGCACGTGGAGGGTGCTGAGCCAGTGCCCCGAGTCACGTGGTCCTCACATCAGCCCTGCCAGGGTCTTGCTCCTCACTCTGCCAACAAGAACCTCGGGAAGGCCCAGCTCAGGCAGGCGCAGTCCCAGGCCATGCGGGCTGTGCCTGACCTGTCAGCTGTTCTAGTCTCTCCTCTCATTTAGCTCTCGCCTGCTGCGGGGGGATCTGAGGCTCAAGACATGCTCCGTCCACCTGCCTGCGTCTGTCTGTCTGTCTGGCAGTCTGCCTCTGCGGGCTCAGCTTCCTCTCCTTCCCCCTGACAGCCGGAAGCAATATTGAGAGCACACAGGGGCTCTCCAGCTCCATTATCACAACTCCCCCGCTGCTGAGAAGGCCCATCAGTCCCTGATGATACATCGCGGAAAATTGGTTGTCAGGCCAATAAACGTAACCGATTGGATTTTTGACATCTGGACGAACCCGTTCGTAAGGCATTTGATTAAAGTGCTAAAAGGGAGTGCAGCCATAGCCGGGTAGCGCTGCCCTCGGTCTGGCCTAAATAGGGTGCTGTCTGCCCTCTGGGTGGGATGCTCTCCCTCCCTGCCTGCTCCTTCTCCTCCTTCGCCATTTTCATCCTTCACTGCTCTGAAAGTGCCGCACTCAATCAGGGCTCCCGGCGGGAGAGGGAGAGGGAGAGGGAGAGGGATCGCCTGCCTTGGCTGCTGCTCTGCGGGCCAGACGAGCCTAAGTTCCTGGCTTGGAGCCTGCCAGAGCCAGTCCTTCCTCCTGGGCTGCCACTGGGCATCAGTCACCAAATCCTAGCCATTCCTCATTGTGGGGAGTGGAGCAGAAAGAGCCCTATTGGACAGGCTGCTTTCATTTTAAATTTTTTTTGGTACTGGGGGTTGAACCCAGGGGCATTCTCCCTCCTAGCTACATTCCCAGCCCTTTTTATTTTGAAACAGGGTCTTGCTAAGTTACTGAGGGTCTCGGTAAGTTGTCGAGGCTGGCCTTCAACCTGCAATCCTCCTGTCTCAGCCTCCCAAGTACTGGGACTCCTGCTGTGCCTGGTGGACAGGCTGCTCTCAGATCTCTGCTCCACCCTCCTGAGCTTTGTGACCCTGAGCGAGTTCACATCCAGGAGCCTGTTTCCCCAACTGTGAAAAGGAGATTATAAACACAGGCACGTCTCCCCCTCCCCCCCCCGCCACGTTTCCATGACTGGAATTGGAAATGGTAGGGCTGATTAATTAGGGAACATGGGACCCATTACTGGATTGTATCGGTGATGACATAATCACAGTGGGTGATGACATAATGCGCCCTACATGTGGGAACCATGCTGTCCCATTATTTTGAGCTTGCAATCACAGAATACGAGTTTGGCTAGGAGACATTTTAATTATTGGAATTACTACAGAGAAAATAACTTTAATGTGAGTCCATTTTCTTCATTCTGTAATCTCTCCTTTTCCTATTGCAACAGTTCCTTCCGTGATTTTTTCCCTCTTGACAACATGGGGTTTCCCGGGAAGCCAGTCGTCCCGCTGCAGTGGTGGCTGGGAAGATTAAGTGGGATGGCGGGTAATAGGTATCATGCCAAATATCTGTCACAGAATGGATGCTCAATGGGTCCCCCCCCTCCTTTTCTCTCCAGCCCCAGAGCCACCACCCTTGTGTGAGCTGTCCCTGCCTTTCCCGGCACCTGGGCAAGTTGATCTCTTTGTCCTGTTCTCTCTTGCCTTACATCTTACATATGGCCTCCTCTGACATATGGCCGCTGCATTGCTCTTTCTAAAATCTAGCCTGGCACTGTCATTGGAAAGCTACGACACCTGGTGGCTCCTGGGCCCCCTCAGACACCTGCTTCTACCCCCAATCGCAAAGCTAATCCCACTACATAACCTCCTTCCAGGTGTCCCTCAAGGACCCAGAATACTTTCCCATTCACATGGTTGCCCCTGTCTCCTGACCTCCGGGTCACATTCTGTCACTTCTCTTTGTGTGCACAATTTTGACTCAGTCTGCAGTTCTCTGGTTCCTGGGATGACACCTGTGCCTTTCTTCTCCCCACACTGTCCCTTTCGGCACCTGGCCACGGCACCCAGTAAACCATGATCAGCTCAGAGCTCACCCTCTGATGATGGTGGGGAGGGGGTACGGGCCCTGTGTGTCCCTGACGTGTTTCCAAGACTCTAGATTCAAAGGCATGCTTGGCAAGAGCTCTGATGATATTCTGTACCCTGAACTGGATCAGACCTGTTAAACCTGGGCTTGAGGGCCTGCACTTGGGCTAGGAGGACAAGGTGGGGCGCCCTGGAGTGTGTTTGAGCTGTGTGGGGAGTTGTGTCATATGTTCTCCTGCTGGGCATGGTGGAACACACCTGTAATTCCAGCTACTTGGAAAGCTGAGTCAGGAGGATCACAAGTTCAAGGCCAACTCGGGCAACTTAACAAGACCCTGTATCGAAATTTAAAAAATTTTAAAGGGCTGAGGATGTAGCTCAGTGATAGAGCACCCCTGGGTTCAATCCTCAGTATGGTGCAAAATAAAGGGGGGAGTTGATTGCCCTGAGTCCCCTTCAGTCTTGGTCATTTGAGTTGATGGAGTTAAATTAGCTGGCTAATTTGTCTCTGAGCAGGAAGACAGGCTTGCAGCGGCTGCTACCTCCCCAGAGCTGGCAGCTCCTTTGAAGAAAGGCCTTCTTCCCTCCTGGAACATCTCTGCCCCTAGTCCTCTGCCCTGGGCTGGGCCAGGCAGGCAGGAAGCAGGCTCAACTCACTGGGATTCCCACCCAGCAGGCTGAGCTTCCAGAAGCTTCTCAGACTCCCAGAGCCAGTGAGTATGGAGACCTCCCACCACACTTTCCATGATCCTGCTTTAGAGAGTTGGATGGAGAACCCCGAAAGATATGTCCATGTCCTTTCTAATTTCCAGAACCCGTGTATGCTGTCTTATTGACAGATGCTCAGGAACTTGACCAGCTCCTCCTGGATAATCCGGGCGGCCTTAGATCCAATGGCAAGTGTTCTTAGAGGGAAAGGCAGAGGGGTTGAGGACAGAGGCAGGTGAGTGTGGAGGAAAGCTTGGAGGGTCACAGCCACAAGTCAAGGGGCACCAGGGCCTCCAGGAGCCGGACAGTCACAGAGTCCGATTCCCCCAGAGACCCTGGAGGCAGCACAGTCCCCCTGAAACCTTGATTTTGGACTTCTGGCTCCCAGAACTGTGAGAGAGTGAATTTCTGCTGTTTTAAGGCACCCAGTTTGTGGGAATCTGTTAAAACAGTGACAGGAAATGAGCACATCTGCCCAGCCTCTGCCCCTGCCACCCTCTCCATGCAGCCTCTTTGAAGGGCTGAAGGGCTGTTTGCCTCTCTCTGCTTTCCCACCTGCAGCCTTCCAGGAGCCTGGCTAAGTGCGCCGTCCTCCTCCCCTGCCCAAGCCGCCTCTCCCACTCCTCCCCCACACCCCATGCTGCCGATGCCGCCGACCTCTGGCCATTTCCCTGTGGGTTCCAACAGTGTGCTGCCTTGTCGTTGGGGCCCCTCTGTCACTCCAGCAGAAGGGCAGGCCCTTATCTGCTGCTTCATAGGACTAAGAGGAGGCTGGAGAGACCACCTGGCCACTCCTCCCCACCCCACAAGGAATGAGGCCCCGAGAGGTGGAGGAGCCCAGCCTCCTGGGCCAAGGTTGTGCAAAAGGGATCAGAGGGGCAGGCCCCGGACTCTGGGCTCCCAGACTCAGTTCTTCCTGCTATTTCACACTCCTTGCCCCGGGCCTTGGCTCCTGATGAAATGCTGAATTTCTGTGCATTCTTACATGCCTTTCCCTTCCTGATGCCTGAGTGTCTGAACCTCTCCCTGGGCTTGAACTCTGCCCATGGTCTCTGGCTTCCTGAGAGATACACGGGTGCTAAGAGGATACCCCTCACTCTGTCGTGGTATCCTGGACTTCTCCGCCCAGGGCCAGGAGAAGCCGCGGCACACAGGGCACAGGGAGGAAGCATCCCTCCATCCTTTGTTGCTGTGCAACTCACAGAAAGCTTTGTCCCCTCTCTGGACTTTGCCTTTCTCACCTGCAAAGTGGACAGGGTTAGATGACTGGCACCTGACTCGGGACCCAAAATCTGTAAGGTGAGGCTAAGGGTATAGAATCAGAGGGTCCCCAAGAATCCCTCAGGCCCCCAGCATTCTTGCAAGCAGGAAACTCAAGATAAGAACAAGCCAGTGGATGACTGAAGGGAAAGCACGGTGAGCGGGGCCCTAAATCAAATGGTCTCCGCGCTCTCTCCAGCCCTGACTGCCATTAGCACTCAGGGTCACCTGAATGGATAGAGCCACAGCTCAGGCCACAGAGGGTGGAGTCTATAGGTGTCCTCCGCGCGGGGGACTGTCCTCTTCACCACTTCCGGGGTTTGCTGTGGGGGATTAGCAGAGCCTAGCGCCTGGTACAGGATAGATGCTTAATAAGTGCTTATTACCCACAGCGAGAGCTGTGTGCCAGGACTGACTCATCTAGAAGTCTGCAAAGCTCGGTGGAAGGACCAGCCTGAACATCACAGCGGGAGTGATGGACCACAGCCCTCGCGGAGCTCATCCAGGCAGCGGAAGGAGGATGCGGTTCCAAGAGCCACCCTGGAAAGAGGACAAGATTTGCCATCAGGTAGACCTGGGTTAAAACCCTAGCGTGGCCATTCACAAGCTGTGTGACCCTGAGCAAGTTACTTAGCCTCTCTGGGTGCCCATTTTTTTCTTTGTAAAATAAGGAAGGATAACACCCACCTTTCGGGATTTCTGAGGATTATATGAGAGGGTTTGTGTAAGGCGCCTGGCACAGAGAAGCCGTTCAACCCACATTAGCGACTTCCTGGGCCCATCCTGCTTTTCTGCTTCACAAAATTGAGAAGGGGCCCTTGGCAGGTTGCAGGAACCAGGGATGGCTCCCTGGAGGAGGCAGGATCTTCCCGAGCTCTGAGGAGGCTGGGAGAGTCTGAGTGTTGGCTGGCAAAGCTCCTGTCCTCTCCTGAGGGCCTCTCCATGTCACTGCATTGGGACAGACGCTACCCCATCAGGTTGCCTCTAAAAATAACCTCCCATCTTGCTGTCAGCGTTGGCATCTGCTCAGGGCTTCCTCCTGGCTCTGACCCTGCCCTGGCCTGCTTCTGCTTTCTGCCCTGTGTGGGGTTCTCAGAGCAGCATCAGTAGTCCTGGACTCCTGGGGGAGCGAGCGCAGGGGCGCAGCGCAGGGAGTGGGCCCCGGGCCTCAAGGGTACGGGTTGAGGTGTAACTGGACCAAGCCCAGGGCTCCGATGTTCATACTTTATTTTTGGGATTAGGAATAGAACCCAGGGGCGTTCTACCTCTTAGCTGCACACCCAGTCCTTTTCATTTTTTATTTTGAAGCAGGGTCTCGCTAAATTGCTGAGGCTGGCCTTAAACCTGCAATCCTCCCGTCTCAGCCTCCCAAGTACTGGGATCATGGGGGTGCTCACATGACCTTAAACTGACACCGGCATCAGGGAAGACAGAAGGAGGAGGCTCCTGGGTGGTATGGTGGTCCCTTACGGGCCTGCCAGCAGTCTCTGGCCTCTCTGTCCACCCAGGCTCCTTCTTCCTCCCATGCTGTCCAGCCAAAGAGAGGCCGCATGCCGGGAGACACTCAGCAAGGCCTGGGGAGGAATGTGTCATGAATGATCGCTGTCATTTACAAGTGCTCACCTATCCATGCATGACCTCATCTGGCCTCGACGCCTCCCAGTCACCTGTGAGAGGAGGGCTGTGCCTTAAGATGGCTTGCTGATCCTCTGCCCAGCAAGGTGCCTGCACCCAGCAGGTGTCAGAGAATACTCATGAGGAACAAAGGGTGGACGAAGGCTTTGGGCCTGCCAGAACAGAGACAGTTCAAATGCATGCCCAAATTCTTAGCTAGTCTTGGAGCTTTTAAAATAAGGATTCTTGCCGGGCGTGGTGGCGCACACTTGTAATCCCAGTACTTGGGAGGCTGAGACAGGAGGATCGCAGGCTCGCGGCCAGTCTCAGCTACTTAGTGAGACCCTTGGCAACTTAGTAAGACCCTGTGCCAAAAATAAAGAATAAAAAATTGGGCTGAGGGTGTAGTGTGGAGGTAGAATGCCCCTGGGTTCAATCCCCAGTACCACAAAAATAAATAAATAAATAAATAAATAAATAAATAAATAAATAAATAAAATAAGGATTCCCAAATTAGACCAACAGAAAAGGGAACCTATTTCTTCTATTTTCTTTGGAAGAGACAAGGACTTGCTACATTGTCCAGGCTAGTCTTAAACAATCCTCAAGCAATCCTCCTGTCTCAGCCTCCTGAGTAGCTGGGACTATGGTGTGTACCACAACAGCTGTCTTAAGGCTTTCTGGGCAAGGGACACCATCTTTCGGAACCTCGTTTTCTTCATTCAAACACATGGACATGCTGGGTGTTGTGGCTGATGCCTGTAATCCTAGTACTTGGGAGGATGAGACAGGAGGATCACAGGTTGGAGGCCAACCTCATCAACTTAGTGAGACCCTCAGCAACTTTAGTGAGACCTGCTTCAAAATAAAAAATAGGACTGGGAGTGTAGCTCAGAGGTAGAGTGCCCCTGGGTTTACTCCCTAGTATAAACAAACAAACAAACAAACAAACAAACAAACAAACACCAAACAAGAAGCAAAACCAACCAACCAACCAAGAAACAAAACAAAACCCACAGACACAATCTAGGTCCCTACTTCTGAATAACCCTGTTTCCTGCCACCTCCACTCAGGCTCCTGGGCAGGGTGATCCCTAAGAGTCTGACACCAGAGACAGAGAGGGTACACCCTGAATGTTAGCTGCCCCATTCCCAAGACCCTCCCTGGCTGCAGGACTCCTTAGCGTCATCTTAAGGATTAGAAAGCAAAGCTCTGGGCACCAAGCATCTTCCCCAAGGCCCCCAGCGCTGGAGCGGGGAACTGATGTTGGGTCCTGAGCCTTCTGACCCAATTGCTTTGCTGGATGGGGCTGGGAGGTACGAAGGAGCAGCTACAGGAGGATCCGGGTTCGCGGCCAGCCTCAGCTCTCTCTCTCTACTTAGTGAGGCCCTCCGCAACTTCGTGAGACCCGGTTTCAAAATAAAGTATAAAAAATAGGGCCGGGGGTGTAGCATGGAGGTAGAACGCCCCTGGGTTCAATCCCCGGTACCGCAAAAAAAAAAAAAAAAAATGGCTGGGTTTAGAGAGGTGGACAGAAGCAGCCCACCCCGGGCCAGTCTGCTCAGGCCTTAGCTGTGTCTACCAGGGTGCCCGAGGGCACTGGGTCAGGTCAAATGGACCTGGCTGCTCGGCCGCTGCTAACCGGGGGAGGCCGCTTCCCCCCTGTGGCAGCGCTTGCCAGATCTGAAGTCTGGATACCACCGCAAGGTTTGGGGGACTCCTGGGAGCCTTCTTAGGGGGTCCAGGTCAGAAGGGAGGCCACCCATAGAAGGTGCTGAGCTCAGGGAGGACTCCTGATGATCAGTATCCTGTTATTGTCACAAGGGCTCTAGGAGAACCGTGAACGCATCAGAGCTCGGGACCCAGTGCCCGGGAGTGCTCAATTAATTCACTAATCAATTAACTAATTTATTTATTTTTGGTACTGGGGATTGAACCCAGGAGCATTCTATCTGTGGGCTACACCCCCAGCCCATTTTAAAATTTTGAAACAGGGTTTTACTAAGTTGCTGAGGCTGGCCTTGAACCTGCGATCCTCCTGTCTCAGCCTCCCAAGTACTGGAATTACAGATGTGCGCCATCATGCCAGGCTTCAGTTTATTAATTCAACAGGTCTTTGTTGAGAACCACGGATGCAGCCCTATGTGGAGCGGATGGAGGCCCCTCCTCTCCTGAGTGTCCTCCCAGGCAGCTGGTCAGAGGACAGCGAATGAGCCCTGTGGGCTCGTCCCTGCACCCCCAACCCCGCCAGTGCCCAGGCGCAGCCCGCTGTGCAGGCGGGATCCAGAGCCCCTGATGAGGGCGTCGGAAACATCAAGGAGAGAAAGGAAAAAGTGAAGCTGGTAATTAGCTGCTGAGGATGCTGGGAAAATCTCTCCCCGGCTCCTCCTGGGGCTTGGGCTGATGAGGCCCCAGCCCTGGAGGCCCGGCCTGGCTCACTCTCTCCTGTCGTTAATGCAGTTTCCACTTGGCTGTTTCCACACCGGAGTTTCCATGCCGGGCTCTCTGCTTCCCCTGGGGAAGCCAGGCGGGACGGGGGAAAGAGCCGTCGCTGTGAAGTCAGAGGGTCTGGATTCAAATCCCAGCTCTGACACCTGCTCCATGTGTCTTCCCAGGCAAGTAACTGAGCCTCCGGGGGCCCTGGTTTCCTCGTTTGCAATGGTGGGGTAACAAGGCATCCCTTTCAGGGTTGCTGCATCAATTAAAGCGGAGAATGTTTATGTTGTACCAGGCACATGTTGAATGCTCAGCAAATCCCGGCTTTGTTTCCTCTGCCTGGTGTCTCAGATCCACTGAAAAAGGAAAGAGGGAGGATCACCCTCGTAGAGGTGGAAGGACAGGGCATGTGGGGTGATCAGGAACAAAGGACTAAGGAGAAAGATGGAGAGGGAGCCCACCCAAGAGATGGTGAAGCCCCCCCCAAATACACAGACACTTGCCAAATGTGAGCCTGGGGCTTGCTACCCTGCTGGAATCTGCCCACCTCCTTCCTGTGGGCTTCCAGTTACAGGAGGCCTCAGCACGGGCTGGTTGTGCCCAGTCATCCTCTCGGCCCATACCAAGGCAGGCTGCCTGGGGAGGACCGTTTCAAGTCAGCAATCTCACTGCTGTGACCCAAAATACCTGACGACCACAACTTAGACGAAGGAAGAGTTATTGCTCACAGTTCTGCAGGTTTCAGAGGCTTTAGTCCATGTTAGGCCAGGTCACATGTACGGAGCTCGGGGCGTGGCAGCAGGAAGCAGAGAGATAGCAAGGGGAGGGGGCAAGGGACATACATATATATATATATATATATATATATATATATATATATATCATCCCCAAGGACACACTCCCAGTGACCTCCCTCCTCCAGCTACTCCTACCTGCCTACCTTACCACCCAATAGATCTGTTAATCCGTCAATGGATTTATCCACCAATGAGATTAGAACCCTCTTGATTCAATTATTTCACCTCTGGACACTTCAGCATTGTCAGTACTTGAGCTTTTCCAGGGAACATTCTATATCCAGACCATAACAATGGCTGAGGCCCCAGATGTGCTCTGCAGTGTTCCTGAGGCTGGGGGTGGGCTCGGTGGGACCCTGCTCTCTGCATCAGCGCCAAGTTTATGAGGCCCAGTGAGCTTGAGGAACAAGGCCTGGCCTGGGAATTGGGAGGCTGGCTCAGGGCTCATTCTTTCTCTGGGTCTTGGTTTCCTCATCTGGGAAAAGTAGAACCAATAACACCTACCTCCAGGGACTGGCGTGTAAGTCTGCGTGCTGTATCGCTTTGGTGGAGCTGGCCACCCAGGTGTTCCTGCTGGGGCTCCCCGAGCTTCCTGGTGCACGTGTGCATTTTCTCCCTCTCTCTCCCGGAGGGACCAGCAGCAGGTGGCAGCAGGTGGCCAGCACTCCTGACACCATCCCTAGGAACTCTCACTTGGAAAATGACACTGACTGCCCAGGAGTCTGGAAATTTCTTTAGGGAGCACATTAAGTGAACCCCTGGTGCCGGGTCCTTTATATATATGTCCATTAATTCAATCCTCACAATAACCCAATGATATAGCCACTCTATTACTATCATCCACATTTTATAGAGGGAGAAGCTAGGGCACAAAGAAGTAAAGTAGCTTGCCTAAGGCCACTGCTAGTAAAAGGTAGAGCTAGGATTTGAACCCAGGCTCTCTGGCTGTACAGACCCCACTTTTACCCACAACACTGTAGTGTTTCTGGCCAAGTACACACATAATATTCAGAGTGTGACTCTGGAGTGAGATTGTGTATCAGTTAGCTACTGCTGTGTAACGAGTGACTCTAAAACTTCAGTAAGCCACAATTCTGTCAGCTGGCTGTGCAGTGCCCCAGCAGATTCTGCTGGACTTCCCTGCCCAGCTGCATTCTGTTGCAGGCCCAGCTGGAGGATCTGCTGGCCTGGCCCACCTACCATGGCCCGACTCACATGTCCGATGCTGGCTGTCAGCTGGAGCACCTTGGGTCTTTTCCAAGTGTCCTCTCATCCTCCAGAAGGACAGATGGCAGCCTCAGGCAGCATTCCAAGGGCAAGCTGTAGAGCTTGTATAGCCTACTAAGGCCCGAGTCTGCAGAACTTGCACAGTACCCTTCTTGCCACATGCTGTTAGTCACAGTGGGCCCAGCTGCACAGGCAGGGGCAGATTCCGCTGCTTGATGGGAGGAGCCCCAAAGACTTTATGGACACATTTAATCTGTCATTAGATGCCTGGATCGACTCTCAGTTTGGACACTGATTTAAGCAATGACTTAAGCTGTTTGGACACTGACTTGGCTTTTTATGTAACCTACCTGAGCCCTGATTTTCTCACCTGTAAAATAGCACAGTACTAATCCTCCTTGTCAGGTTTGATGATGACTAAGTGAGTGTCCTAGAGTGCTGTGCACAGTGCCTGACACATAAGTGCCCGTTGTGACTATAGTTAATAGACTCTGCTCTTACTAGTCCCTGTGCTCAGAGCAGGAAAGACCTTCGAGGAATGGAGAGAGGCCCCTCAGCCAGCTGACCGCAGAGCCCCGCCCGACGGAAATCTCAGTCTCCTGACTCCCAACCCAGTGCTCTTTCCTCCACATATGCTGCTACTCTCCGACTAAAGCAGAAAAGACAAATGTTCTAGTTGGCTGATGGCGCATTGATTTCCTCACACTTGCTGGCTGTGATTGATGGGTGGTGGTTGCCCGGAGTCCTCCGCTGAGAAGGGCTGTGAGGTCGGGTCCCAGCTCAGTGGCAGGGAGAGCCGGCCTCGATCAGCCTGGCGTTTGCCCGGGCGCCGGAGGGGTGCGGGGCCGCTCTTGCTCTTTATCTGCCACCCTGGTTCTGCCCTTAGCTCTGACCTCTCCTCACCAGCTGCACTAGCATGGAGGAAACAACATGCTCCGGGCCTTCATCTCACAGAAGAGGACACGAGGTCCAGAGTGGTCAGGAGACCGGCCCAAGGTCACACAGCATGACCTTTCCCTGGTTGGTGACTTTCCCATGTCTCCATTCCTCCCAAAGCCTTGGAGAGTCTGCCTGGGATTGTGTCTGGCTTCTGCCGCCTGAGTTTCCAGTCTTCAACTAAGACAGGTAGAGATTCCTAGGCTTTCTGCTCTGGCTCAGGCGCTGGTGTGGGGAGAAGGCTCCTCGGCTCTTTGTTTGGATTCCGATAAGGACGTTTCAAGTTTCTTGGGGTCGCGGTGGAGGCCAGCCAGTTCTATATTCATTCAGGAATCAATCATGTCTCGCCTGGGTCTTGTGCACAGGTCGGCGGTGCGCGTGGGCAGGGCGGCGCGGAGCCTGCGGGAGGAGCAGTTGTTTAGGCTCCGGAGCCAGCGGGTTTGGGGCTCCCTTTCCCAGGCAAAGGCATGACACAAATCTTCCCGCTGCCCGGCCAACTCCTCCTCGCATATCTGCCTGGGTGACAGGAGCACCAGGCCTGCACACAGGGCCCGACCATTAAGGAATTCATTAATCAGAATCCTGTTTACAGCTCTCTGGCATGCGATCATAATTTACTGGCTCAAGCCAGGGCCTGGGCCTTCCTGCAAACTGCTGTGACATTTGGTAAAAATATCAGCTGGGGCCAGGGCCAGGCCGGGAGGTGTGTGTGCGATTCACGCTGACTTGTGAAATGGAGGCGCGGTGTGGGCGGCAGGCTCTGGGGAGGGCTGGAGGCCGGCTGTCACTGGCTCCAGGTGTCACCTTGACCAGCTGGCTTCCCTGTCGACTCACATCTGTACTGGGGGGATTTGGAGCAAGTCAGATGGCAAAACCTGTCAGCCCATGGGTTTGTTCTGTGTGGCCTGCGCAGGATCGGCCAGTATGGTGTTAAAAGAAAAAAAAAATGGAATCCCTTGCCAACATTTACAAACTGCAGATTTCACATGAAAATCTAGATTTCCGGTAACACTGGGAGTGTACTCCTGCATGGCCTGTAGGGGCCTGGAGCTGAGTTCCCTGACATTCCCAGATGGGCCTATGAGCTCTGGTCTGCCAACATTAGCGCCAATCCCTGCTACTAGGCCCGGGCTCAGGGCCTCCATGTAAGGCCGTGCAGGCTGCTCACTGCACAACGCACCCGGCTGTGGGGTCATACGAGGACTGAATTCCTACACTCTGCCTGGCATGCTATGGGCACTAGCGGGGGGCTCTTTCTGGCCAAAGAAAGGTTGTTTCTTTATTATCCTCATGAAGGCATCGTTTGGGCCAGCGATGGTCCTGCTTGGCCCACAGAATTCCTGAAGTTCACATTCAATAGAGATTGGGGAATGGGGGCTTCCTCAGAGCCAGAAGCAGGGATGGAGGCAGGGCGCAGGCTGACAGTCAGGATAGTTGTCTATGAGACTTTGGACAAGTCCCTTTCCCTGGCTGGGCCATGGTTTCCTCATTTAAAAACCAAAAGCCTAGCTAGGTACTTCGGAGGTTGAGACAGGAGGATTGCAGGTTCAAGGACAGCCTCGATGTAGAGAGACTCTCAGCAACCTAGTGAGACCCTGTTTCAAACTAAAAAATAAAATAGGGCTGGGGGTGTAGCTCAGAGGTAGAACTCCCCTGGGTTCAATTCCCAGCACCAAAAAAAGGGAGGGCTGGGGGTATAGCTTCGAGGTAGAATGCCCCGGCTTCAATCCTCAGTGCCAAAAAGATCAAAACCAAAACCAAACCACCACCACCAATAACAACAAAAATCAGGGTCTTAACCAGCCGATATCAGAGGCCCCTCCTCTCTAGGGCGTCTGTAATCCGCAGAAGGGAAAGGAGCTGTGTCCTGGCCCAGGGCACCTGAGGGGTAAACTGGCTATGCCCCTCGGCTCTGGGGAAGGCAGGGAGGCACAGTGCAGGGGACGGGGCCCTCCTGCAGGAACTTGGCACCAGTGGGAGGTGAATGAGCCTACAGGGGAGGCCCTGGGCTGCAGCTCCTTCAGGTCAGCCACAGAAGGTCACAGGCAAGGTCACGGGGGTGGGACTAGAACCCAGCTCTCTCCAGTCTCCTGGCTAGAGGTGCTTCACATTCAAGCATTATCGTCCCCGCTGAACCCAGTCTGTTCTGGAATAGAGAGGAGGGAGCCCACCTAGTCCCTTCCCTCCTAGCAGTGCAGGTGGCTGGGCTGGGAGAGGCCCTTAGGAAGGGACTGGAACCGGCCTGGAGGAAGGTGACCTCTGCACCAGGAGAGCTGAGGCGCTCAGGCCCGACCATGGGGCAAGGGAGCCCTCTGGTCCTTTGGTCTCCCCCGTGGTTCCTCGTGCTCAGCTCCCTCGATTTAGCCAGGTCAAATCCGAGTCTGCCTGTCTGCAGGCTTGCGGGAACGTAGCCACACTGTGTGTAACAGAGTTGAGCAGTTGCGACACACTGTATGTGTGGCCATCAGAACCAAAAATGTACTTCCTGATCTTTTCCAGAAAAAGTTTGCTGACCTCTGCCTTACCGCCACCAGCACCCAGGAAGTTGGAGTCTTGAAAAAATGGTCAGCCTGATTTATTTCACAAATGAGAGAAACGAGGCACAGAGAAGTGAAGGAACTTACCCAAGGTCACGCAGCTAAAGAGAAGAGTGTGCATCTGAACCCAGAGAGCTGACGGCCCAAGGAAGACCACTCCTCCCAGGGAGTGAGATTCTAAACACCACCTGCTGCCCACAACGCAAGCTACAAAATGGACAACCTACGGCCTCTGGATTGGCCATTTTCCCCAAGCCATCTCCCTCCCTTAGCAATGTGATGGTGAACATGTTTTTGTTTGATCATCAGAAGAGGGCTTACATAGGAGAGCCTGGGTGTAATTAATCTCTCTCTCTTTGTAAAACCTTTAAAGTGGGGCCATGAGATAGTCTTATTTGCCCGGCTCATTTGGAATGTAGATGTCTGCATGTGGTGGCTGCACCTACTTTGCTGTTGCTGTGGCCAGGGAGAGAAGGGCCCCTGAGGCCCAGGGCGGGAGGGGGACTAACCACTCAGGAGAAAGAATGGGATGGAGCACTTCCGAAACCCGTGTTTGAACAATTGATCCGCAGTGCAGAGCCTTATGGAATATAGTTGATTTCACATTGATTGATGAACTAAAGGGTTTTGTTTCTTTAAAAAAATACTTCTTAACATAGGTCCTTAAGGAATACCTCTTGGGCAAACTCACTTAAAATTTGTACATATCTGGCTGGACATGGTGGCACATGCTGTAACCCCAGACCTCGAGAGGCTGAGACAGGAGGATCATAGGTCAGAGACCAGCCTCTCAGCAAACTAGGGAGACCCTATTTCAAAATAAAAAATTTTTAAAAAGAGCTAGGCATGTAGCTCAGAGGTAGAATGCCCCTGGGTTCAATCCCCAGTATTCCCCTATATTGTACATCTGTAATAATTTTTAAATTTTTATTGAAATAAACTTTTTTTGCAGTTCCGGGGATTGAACCCAGGGGCGTTCTACCTCCACGCTACACCCCCGGCCCTATTTTTTTTTATACTTTATTTTGAAACCGGGTCTCACGAAGTTGTGGAGGGCCTCACTAGGTAGAGAGAGAGAGAGAGACAGAGACAGAGACAGAGACAGAGAGACAGAGAGAGAGAGCTGAGGCTGGCCGCAAACCCAGATCCTCCGGTCTCCGCCTCCCAAAGTACTGGGATTACAAGCGTGCGCCACCACGCCCGGCTTAAAATAAAGTTTTATATAATACCATGTGACCATTTTTAGGATACTTTCATTGTTTTTTTTTTTTTGTGGTACCGGGGATTGAACCCAGGGGCGTTTTACCTCTGAGCTACACCCCCGGCCCTATTTTTTATACTTTATTTTGAAACCGGGTCTCACTAAGTTGCGGAGGGCCTCACTAAGTAGCTGAGGCTGGCCGCGAACCCAAATCCTCTGGTCTCAGCCTCCCAAGTACTGGGATTACAAGCATGCGCCACCACGCCTGGCTCTACTTTTATTGTTTAAGATTTTAAAATAGGGTTATATAATGGATTGCTATTAGGACGCTAAATACATTTTTATCACACCTCATGAATTCTAGTGCTCCTTTGCCTTGAACAATATGGAAACATGTTTGAAGAAAGAAAATAAGCCAAGTGTTGATACTACTACATCACGTTAACCTTTAAAATCGGAACCAAATACCTAAACGTCTCTGCCCTTTCCTGGAAGCTGTTCTTGATTCTGATGCCTAAAGGCAGGCCCATAAATCACCAGCACTGAAGGGGAGCCCCACTCTGTCCAGGACGATCATTTTAGTTTACTTGCTAAACCGAACAGCCTCCTGTCATTGACAATATATTTAATTACTATCAAATAGCAAGTCGAATGCCAGTTAAGGCATAGGTCTGAAATACAAAAACAAACTTGTAACTTGAGAAATCATCTTTGGGCATTTTGAAATTTGAAATCTGACCTTTGCTGGGCATGGTGGCGCATACCTGTAATCCCAACTACTCAGGAGGCTGAGATAGGGAGATCGAAAGTTTGAGGCCAGCCTGGGCAACTTAGGGAGACCCTGTCTCAAAATAAAAAATAAAAAGGGCCAGGGATGTAGCTTAGTGGTAGAGCACCCTTGGGTTCAATCCCCAGTACTACAAAAACAAAACCAAACCAATCTAACATTTTGCACAATTGTTCACTCTCAAGTGTACACAGAATTTACTCACATGCTACTCATAATCCATGCACCGTCTGTGTGTGCTGAACATTCCCATCCCCACTTCATGGCTGAAGAAACTGAGGCCCAGAGAGCCAGGGAACTTTCCCAGCAGCCCGGTCATCAACCACTCATCCGTGCTCAGCTTTGTGTTCTTTGAATGTGCCACGTCTTCAGTTAAAAGTGTCACAATTTTACTTTGTCTCCAGTTGTCATTAACTCTGAGGGCTTCTTCCAATAAATAAACCCACAGGAACGAATCTTAAAAGCATGGGCTGAGCTGGGCATGGTGGCGCACGCTTGTAATCCCAGTACTTTGGGAGGCGGAGACCGGAGGATCCGGGTTCGCGGCCAGCCTCAGCTCTCTCTCTCTCTCTCTCTCTC
>PVJS01033579.1:0-22085 GCA_004027185.1 Glis glis
AGGGGCGTTCTACCTCCACGCTCCACCCCCGGCCCTATTTTTTATACTTTATTTTGAAACCGGGTCTCACAAAGTTGCGGAGGGCCTCACTAAGGAGAGAGAGAGAGAGAGTGAGAGAGAGAGAGAGAGAGAGAGCTGAGGCTGGCCGCGAACCCGATCCTCCGGTCTCCTCCTCCCAAAGTACTGGGATTACAAGCGTGCGTCACCACGTCTGGCGCTCTATTTTTTATTCTTTATTTTGAAACAGGGTCTCACTAAGTTGCTGAGGGCCTTGCTAAGTTGCTGAGGCTGCCCTTGAACCTGTGATCCTCCTGTCTCAGCCTCCCAAATATTGGGATTATAGGCATGTGCCACTAACAGTCAGCTCATCTTCAACAATCTTTTAAAAAAGTGTGTGGAAACTGGAAGTCTTCTTCCAAGTCTTAAATCTTTCAAAAAACAGTCTAGCTTAGAGAAACAAAGCTAAAATGATAAAAGAATCAGAATCTTATTCAGATTCCACAAATAATGATGCTAAGTAAAAGTATAAGGATTTTTTTTAAACTTCACCTGAAATTTGCTTATCTGGTTGTGCTAAATTGGTTCAATAGAACACTTCCGTGCTACAAGCTATGCCCTCGTTTCACCACAACACACAAAAGTTGTACTCCACCCAGTGGTCATACTGTGGAATAGCAACACTTTTCTCCTGGATTTCCAATGATGATGAGAGCAAACTATGTTTTGACTAGTAAAAATCACCATGAAAATATTTTAAAGGCCTCAATCACAAAGCACTTCATAATCTCCATCACAATTATTCTACAGTGAAAGAATTAACTCAAGTTCATGTCTGCATTTTCAAGGCTATTCATGACAAAGGGCCCCACAAGAAAAAGGACCATAGCCCACCTGAAACAAATGTCCTTGTTTTAACTTAGAGTCACAAGGTTCTCTCATCATCTATGCATATGAAGTATTTATCTATCTGGAATATAATTCACTGGTTAAACTATGAAAATAACCCAAAAGGGACTGATTATGTTTTATTCAAAACCAAGAGAAAATTTCTCTTGTTACCACTCTCAGGCTTTTTAAACACTTGTAGTTTGACTGCTTAAATGGATAATGGGCATACAGTTTACTCAAGTTCCAGTGTTTCATAATATCCTCACACAATCCTAAAACTTTAAACAGGCCAGCTAATGGCTACTTCACTGAACTGAGAATGAAGAACCAAATGCGAGCAGTCCTTCCAGAACAGAAAAGAAAGGGCCTCCTGAGGTCAGAGACCCAGCTTAAAGCGATTTTCTCAAAGACGAAAACTGCTCTGAAGAATCATTTATCTCTAAAAATAATACTTTTGCATTCTATTTCAATGTCTTTTGTCTTGTTGTTTTTAAACCACTGAGCCACACCCCCAGCCCTGTTTATTTTGAGACAGGGTCTAAATTGTCCAGGCTGGCCTTGAACTTGTGGTCCTCCTATCTCAGCCTCCTGTAGCTAGGGTTATAGGCATGTGCCACCAAGCCCAACTATCTATTTTTAATATGAAAAAAAACGACTAACTGGTCACAGCTTTCTTCTACCAAGTTGAAGGGTTAATGTACCATGTTTACTGTATGGCTTAGAATAGCCTTAGAAAACTAACGCACACATCCCCGTTTAAGGAGCCGGGAACCAAACAAACCTGAGGTCTAACCCACGTGATACTAGGTCAAGCCTTCTCCCGGAATTCCGAGACAACACTGAGAGTTGCCTGGCTGTAACAGTCAAGTGTAGCTACAGCCCGATCAAGGATTAGAAGAATTACGGCCTGTGTCACAATTTCTGGTCAATACAACAACACAAAACCTATAGGAGTTGAGAAATCCACAGAGTGGATTCCTAGTACTTGCCAGGCCTGTAATCCCAGTACTTGGAAGGCTGAGACAGGAGGATTACAGGTTTGAGGACAGCCCAGGCAATTTAGCAAGACTCTCAGCAACCTAGCAAGATCCTGTTTCAAAATAAATAAATAAATAAATAAATAGGCCTGGGGATGTATCCCGAGGGCAGTTTAACCCCCATACCACCACACACACAAAAAGTTGAGAAATCCTTCCTGCTCAAGGAGGGCTCCTGGGGTCTCAGCTGCTCCATATAGCTGCTTCTGTTTATAGTTTGTCTTTTTTTTTTTTTGCGGTACTTTTTTTTGCGGTACTGGGAATTGAACCCAGGGGCATTTTACCTCCCAGCCCTATTTTTTTTTTCTTATTCTTTATTTTGAAACAGGGTCTCACTAAGGTGCAGAGGGCCTAAGTAGCTGAGGCTGGCCGCGAACCCAGATCCTCCTGTCTCAGCCTCCCAAGTACTGAGATTACAAGCGTGCGCCCCCATGCCCGGCTTTTGTTTTTATTTTTAAATAGGGTCTCACTAGGTTGATGAGAGTCTCACTACTTGCTGAGGCTGGCCATGAACCTCCAATCCTCCTGTCTCAGCCTCCCAAGTACTGGGATTACAGGCACGCACCACCTCGTCCGGCAAACCTCTTCTTTTAACCATATTATTGATATTTAATTAACAGTTTGCTCTTTATTAGTGGGCTTAAAAAGCACCACTTAAGCAGCTGAGATTATTATTATTATTTTGGTACTGGGGATTGACCCTAGGGCATTCTACTTTTGACAAACATCCCCAACCCTATTTTATTTATTTTTATTTTGAAATAGGAGTTCTCTAAGTTACTGAGGCTGTCCTCAAACCTGTGACCCTCCTGTCTCATCCTCCCATGTACTAAAATTATAGGTGTGCACCACGGCACCGGCTCTGTTATCCCATATTCTTTACTCTTGTCATAGCAGGGGTCTGTGGGACGGAGGCCATGGGAGTGGAGACTGGATTTAAAGCTCTTAGTAATTTAGACCTAGCTTTCTCAGCCTTGCATACTGACATTTGGGGTTATGAGTCTAAGTCACATTCTAGCAATCAATAGGCAAAATACATCTAAGATGGGTCAGAAGAACAGGAGGGCTGTGTGGAATGGTAAACACGGGCGATCAAGCTGCTTCTAGGCCTGCGCTCAGCCCCACCTCACTGCGACAGCGCTTGGGCAGGAGGGCACCCTCCCCAGTGTCGTCCCTTCTTCCAAGTTGTGGTGGAAAAGTGCTTCATCACACTCACACCCCACGGACTCTATGTAACATGCACGCAGTCTTTGAAGTTAGTCACCTCTGAAGTTATTAAGTCAATTCTGCGAATATGCCATTGTTTAGCACATTATCAGGGCCCCTCTTTCCTTCTGAAAGAGCTATCTCTAAATTTAATATAGGTGCTACATAGGATAAAAATCAGTATCATTATATGGTCACACCTCTTATAATCAAAAAATAAATATGATTCATCTCCTTACACGCACAATTCACCATATATTGTTTTGAATGGCTTTTAGCTCTTTCCCAGAACCTAATCTACCTTGACAGGTAAAGACAGTCCACCCCTGAGCATAAAAGGATAACTGCAAGACTCTGAAAGCAATTTAAAAGGAGACGCGTTTGAAAATGTTCTCCAGAATGACAGCACTACTGCAATGCACATATTTCCAATAAAGTAGGTAATCAGGGGCTGGGGGTGTCTCTGGTGGCCTTGGTCCTGGTGGGTAGAGCCTGAGGCCCTGGGTTTGATCCCCAGCACTGTACAAAACAAAGTAGGCAATGGACATTCACTGTACTTTTCATCATACTCCTACACAGTGACATTTTTTTTTTTTTTGCAGTACCGGGAATTGAACCCAGGGGCATTTTACCTCTGAGCTACACCCCCGGCTCTATTTTTTATACTTTATTTTGAAACCGGGTCTCACGAAGTTGCAGAGGGCCTCACTAAGTAGCTGAGGCTGGCGGCGAACCTGGATCCTCCGGTCTCTGCCTCCCAAGTACTGGGATTACAAGCGTGCGCCACCACACCCGGCTACACAGTGACATTTTTAATTGGAGTACCAAGAGTTTCCTTATTCTACATGTGTAACAGGGGGCAAAACTGAAGAACTTGAACTCATTAGATCTTATGGGTGAACTGTGACTAATCGACAGCATCGCCTCTGTTATTTGTAATGTCCATCAATTACATCATCCATCACCCCATCTCAACAGGCATGGTGAGGCTACAGAGAAGTGACCAGTTGCTCACATCCGATAACAGCACCTCATTCTCGCTCACGAATACAATAAACAGAACTGCACCCCATCCCTTCCCCACTGAACAGCACTTGGTTTTCCAAAAACCTTCCATGTATGTATGTATGTATGTATGTATGTTTTCCAAAGACCTACATCTGCTAGGAACCCCAAAGCTACTTATAAACTTCTGCACAATAGGTGTCAGAGTCAACACTTCATAAATATATGCGCTTCGTTTTTGGAGGTTTGTATTTTTCTAATTCTAACTGAAACTCAAAAGAACATTAGTAAGATCAGAGCTACAGCAATCCCCTTTGAAACACCATCAGAAAGTCCAGGCAGTGACTGTGTCACCCTGCAGTGTGCCATGGTGAAATCAAGGCAGGCCACAGTTCTAGTTTAAAGGTGGTTTCTGTTACATAAACAACTTCACCAACTTCACATACTGCATCGATCATCTTTTAATGACTCCTGTAGATGGAGAGGCAGATCTTCCATGATTACTAGAAGCCCAATAATTAAAAATATATATATAACAAGCAAGCAAGCAACAGTTCACCAGTTTGTTTAATTGATGTCATGAAAGTGAGCACACTCAGTATTTCAAACCCTCTAATCTCTCCTAATGCAGCCCAGTTTCCCAGAGAAGTCTGTTAGATGGGGAATACCTACTTCTCTTCTCTTTGGAACCACCTGGGTCTCTGTGTTTCAAGACAAAGAGAACATGGTGGTCATGAGGCTAAGAAGCAAAGATCTGCTCCCAGCTCCTATTTCCTGCCAAGTTTTATTCTGCATGGTGCCCACTGAGACCCCTGGAGAATGTTCAGACATGTAGGAGGGCTGTCCCAGTTCCTCCGGAGCTATCCCCTTCCCAGCTCTGGGAGGATATCTGGGTGGGTAGAAGACTGTGAGGCCAGCGGCCACACCAACCACACTGCTGCAGTCAGCGCTGCCTGTCACTCCAGGTTTAACATGGCTTCACAAAACACCACCATGTAAGGCTGCACCAGTGTGTTATCACAAACTGACTTGCACACTGAGCTACTTCAGGAAAAAAAGGATTTCCAAGAGCAACAAGCCAGTGAAGCAACCTGGGAACGTGTCTGCTCTCCTCTCCCGCAGTGTCTACTCTGACGTCCCGGGCCCTGAGCGCTGGGGATCCGCAGTGAACTGTCTGACGAGATGCTACCCTCAGTGTTTATATCCTAATGGAAGGAGACAACAACAACAACAAATCTTAGACTAGGATGATTATACAAATGAAGTAAGAGAGGGCGATGCTGCCAGGAAGGAAGGAAGAGGGGATAACTTTAGGTAAAGGCACCACAGAGCTCAAAATAGGAAAATGTGTAGCAAGTATTTCAGAAAGCAAGCCCGACTCAGGGAAGGCTCACATCTGAAGATACCGAGTGTAATGGCCGTGGTGTAGTGGCCACGGGAGAAGGCCCAGACCTGGCCGGTCATGCTCACATGACTACACCATGATGCAGGCAGGACTCACTCCCTTGCACAAGACATGGCTGCTGCTTATTCTTTAGTCATTTTGCCTACCTTCAAATCACTTTAGAAACAGAGCTGGAGTAAGAAATGAGATGACTCAGGTGTCAAGTTATTAAACATTTGGGAATCAGCCGAAATTTCAGCAGCAACACAAGTCTGAACAAAAATCTCTAATTGTAATCTAAAATTATTTCCTGAGGGTTTCTTTCTTATCTTCAGTGAAGATTAATGTGACTAAAAGCATCTTTTAAAATACTACTGTTTGCCGGGTGTGGTGGCGCACACCTGTAATCCCAGTACTTAGGAGGCTGAGACAGATTACAGATTCGAGGATAACCGCAGTAACAAGGTTGCAAGACTCAGTAGCAAAACTCTCAGCAACCTAGCAAGACCTTGTTTCAAAACAAAAAATAAAAAGGGCTGGGGGTATAGCCCAGAAGTAGAATGAACCTGGGTTCAAGTCCCAGTACCCACCCCCACACACAAACCAACTGTATGCCAAGCATGGTGGTGCATGCTTGTTGTAATTCCAGTACTTAGACAGGAGGATCACAGGTTTGAGGCCAGCCTCAGCAATTTAGCAAGACCCTGTTTCCAAGAAAAGGGGGGGAGTTGGGGGTGTGGCTCGGAGGTAGAACGTCTCTGGGTTCAATTTCTAGAACCCCCCAAAAAACCCCTAACTAGACATCCTGTTAAGCCCAGAGACCATCGCAACACGGTGTACCTTGTCTCCACTCTCTTGAAACTCACTGTTATGGGTTCAATTATGAACTCCCCCAAATAAAATAACAGTAACAAGCTGAAACCCTAACTCCCAGTACCTCACAGTGTGACCTTATTTGGAAAAAGAACCTTTACAGAGGTAATCAAATTAAAATGAGGTCATTAAGGTGGGTCCAAATCCAGTATGATGAGTGTCCTTGTAAACAGGGGAAATCTGGACAGACACACACACACACACACACACACACACACACACGCCATGTGAAGATGAAGGCAAGATCAGGATGATGCCTCTAACCAAGGAATGCCCCAAACTGCCAGCAAACCACCAGGAGGTAGGAGAGGCAGGAGCCAACTTTGCAGAAAACCTCGATCTTGAACTCCCACCCTCTAGAACAGTGAGACAACGCATTTCTGTTGTTTAAGCTACCTGGTCTGTGGTGCTTAGTTACTGCAGCCCTAGCAAACAAATACACTCACCAACGTAACAATAGAGGAGTACAAAAAGGCAACTCAAAGACAAACAGAATGGATAGAGACGATGACAGAAAATGAAAAAAGAAAAAAATGGATGGACCAGGAAACAAGCAACTGGGCAAAACAAAACCTAACTCTGAGTGGCATGTGGTGGCACACACCTACAGTCCCAGCTACTCAAGGGGCTGAGGCAGGAAGATCACTTGAGCTCACAAGTTCAAGACCAGCCTGGGCAACACAGCAAGACCCTGTCTCAAAAAACAAAAACAAAAACAAAAAACCTGACCCATATTTCGGGGGTATGTCAAAGGGACACAGGAGTCAACTGAAAGAGCTCTCAATGGTCAAAGTCAGAACGATTTGGGCAGCATAAAAAGGTAGTACTGAAGCCAGGTGTGATTGTGCATGCTTGTAATCCCAGTACTTGGGAGGCTGAGACAGGAAGATGGCAGGTTCGCGGCCAGCCTCAGCTACTTGTGAGGCCCTCTGCAACTTAGTGAGACCCTGTTTTGAAATAAAGAATAAAAAATCGGGCAGGGAGTGGAGCTCAGAGGTAGAATACCCCTAGGTTCAATCCCCAGTACCGCAAAAAAAAATTAATAAATAAAAAATATGGAGCACGAAACTCCCTACCCCTTAGATGTGGGCTGCACAGAGTGACTTCCACATAATATACACTACCTTGTCAGTGGAGAAACATGATAAACACTACCATGACCAGATGGATCAAGGCCCACATTAAGTCAAATCATGTTGATAGGATGTACCCTTGATATGTGATAAAAATGGTACTTACCTCTGTGGTCTTAATAACCTATGACCCCATCTTATCATAAGAAAAATATAATTCTAACATTGGAGCATCCTATGAAATGTCTGACTAGCACTCTTTAAAACTGAAGATCAGCTGGGTGTGGTGGTATACCCCTGTCCCAGCTACTGGCAGGCTGAGGCAGATCACTTGAGGTCACAAGTTTAAGACCAGCCTGGGCAACAAAGTGAGACCCTGTCTCAATAAACAAGCAAGGAAGCAAGAAAGCTGTCAAGGTCAAAGACAAGAAAGTCTGAGAAACTGCCACACCAAGAGAAGCCTAAAGAGACATGACAACTAAACGTGACATGGTAACCTGGACAGGATCCTGGGACAGAAAAGACACCAGGTAAAAACAAAGGAAATCAAAATACACTACGGACTTGAGTTAAAAATATGTTAATATGGGCTCATTAGTTTTAACAAATGTATCAGACTAGTGCAAGTTCTTAATAACAGAGGAAGCTCAGTACAGGCTATATGGGAACTATACTATTCTCTCAATTTTTCTGCAAATCTAAAACTGTCCTAAAAATAAAAGGCTACTAAAAAAGAAAAGTAATGGATAGAAGAGAAATAGCTGACTTGCAAGTCACATAGAGACAACACTAGAAATACCACTGGTAAGAAGGAAGCTGACTGATTTCACAGAAACTTAGGAAGGCCCAGGCATCAGGGCCACCCTTTCCACTCCTCAGCTCTCCAAACACTGGTTCCCTAAAATAGACAGACTTCTCTGAGGAATTTACCTTGGGGAGTGAGGAGGATCTACAGAATACTGGCCTCTGAAATTCCCTACCTGATCACCCATCGGAAGGGTCATGCAGCATTTAAGCCCAGCTCACGCAAGAGCAGTTCCAGTCAGATGTTTGATCCCCATCTTACAAATAAACAAAGAGCCAACAAAATACCAGACATCTAGCTGGGCATGGTGGTGCATGCCTATAACCTAGTACATGGGAGGCTGATTCAGGAGGATTGCAGGTTTGAGACTAGCCTCAGCAACTTAGTGAGACTCTCAGCAACCTAGTAAGACTCTGTTTCAAAACAAACAAAATAAATAAATAAAAAGGGTTGGGGGAGGTGTAGCTGGAACAGAGGTAGAACCCTCGGTTCCATGCCCAGTACAAAAACAAATGAGGTTTTTTTTTTGAAGGAAATAAGATCAATACAAAGAAAAACTACAAAACACTCTGATACTGCCAGAGAAAATGTTGCATCCATGAAATGACAACAGGATGCTAATAAAAATGAATATTTGAGAATGAGAAAGAGCTCTCTCAGAAATTAAAATATAATAGTAAAATTGTGAAATTCTAGAGCAGGGTTGGAAGATAAAGTAGAAAGCAAAACTCCCTGTATATCTAACTACAATAAAGAAATGAACTAAAGAAGGAAATGGAGGAATATCATTATCAATCCAAGAGGACTCCACTATTAGATATGTAGGTTTGTTAAGAGGACAGGGGCAGAAAAAAAGGAAAGAAAGAGGAATATTATCAAATAAGTCATACAAGAGTATTTCCAAGAGCCAGAGACATGATTTTCCAAATTGAAAGTGTCCAGCTCAAAGGATGGAGATATGCCTGCACCACTGTGCGCTCCACCAAAGGCAGTCACGACAGAAAAGAGCAACCTTAAAGGCTACAGAGCTTCTGTAATGGCAAAGGCTTCGGAACACGAAGCAGGATACACACCGTGCCCTTGATCAGAGGTACAGCACCCAGCACAGCCACCTTCCCGGCTTCATGCGGACACACAGCAGGGACGACTGTGCATGGGGGAGCTGGCCAGGCCTGGGAAGCACCATATGTTCTCTGGGTGTTTTTTCACCCTCTGGCCTGCAGACTCTGGTGACACACCTGCCTGCTATCAGGTGTGAGGAGCTAAACAAGGATATGAGGGAGGGGTCACTGAAGCCAGGTGGGGTGGGTACTTCCAGGTGTCCCAATAACTCCCTGTGTCTGGTCCAAGGACTGAGATGGCAAATCACAAACCAAGGCACTTCATCAAGAAGATAGTTATGAGATACTTTAAAAAGAGATAAAGTAAAGGTGCTAGGGGGAAAAAAAGTGGGGCGGGAGGAGGGCTAGGAAGGAGGAAAGAGAAACAAATTTAAAAGACTTGAGACTTCTCAAAAAATAGTAACTTTTGCCAGGTGTGGTGGCACATGCTTATAATCCCAGCACTTGGGAGGCTGAGACAGGAGGATCGCAGGTTCGCGGCCAGCCTCAGTAATTCAGAGAGACACTCCACAACTTAGTAAGACCCTGTTTCAAAATTGAAATTCTAAAGGAAAACTACTCTAGCATTCTATAGGTAATATATCAATTAAGTATGGGACCAGAATAAAGAAATTCTCAGACTTTGAAGATCTCAAAGAATTTACTTCCTGTGATTTTTTTTTTCCGGAAAAGCAGCTGGAGGAGCGTTTCACAAAGATGAGGAAGTGCAGCAAGAGGAAGTAAGACCCTGAGATCTAGGACACACAGCCCAACACAAGAGAGTGACTGAGATTCAGGACAAGGTGGTAACCGCACTGACTGTCAGAAACTAGGAGTCTGAATTCCCAACTGGTGCTCAGAAATGAAAGTCAACAAAACGGTAGACTCCAGAGAAAACAAAAAGTGGAACTGGTGAAGAAATAAAATCACTATATGTGCTTAGTTTAAACAATATTTAATCATCAAGACATAAACACTGGGTATTGGGAAAATAAAACATGGTATAATTACATTATTAAAGGTTAGTATAAGGAAACGTGTAAGGAGGGGTATGTAAAAGATGAATGGTGATCATGCATAGTAGGAAATCAATAAAGAATGGTTAAAATGACAAAACCAAACTATGGAAGCATAAGCATACAAACATAAAGTTAAATCCCACAGGAAACAGGAAGAAGAATTTAAAACTTTTTCTAGGAAGCAATAATGAGTACGAGGAAGAAGACTCATTTTTTCATTATAAAGCTTGTAGTGCTATTCAAATGTTTCAACTACATATAAAAATCACTTTAAATTCTGTTGTTGTGTGTAGCACTGTGGATTAAACCCAGGGGCAGTCTACCTCTGAGTTATACACCCAGCCCTTTTTATTTTATTTTATCTTTTTGGTAGTGGGGATTGAACCCAGAGGCATTCTACCTCCAAGCTATACCACCAGTCCGATTTTATCTCTTATCTGGAAACAGGGTCTCACAAAGTTGTGGAGGGCCTCGCTAACCTGCCGAGGCTGGCTTCGAACCCGAGATTCTTCTGTCTCAGCCTCCCAAGTACTGTGATTACAAGCGTGCACCACCACACTTGGCTTCCTTTTTATTTTCAAACAGTCTCACTTAGTTGCCAAGGTTGGCCTCAAATTTGCGATCCTCCTGTCTCAGACACTGGGCCCGTCTAACACTTTAAAATTTTAAGGATGAATAGAGACGTGTTGTGGCTTGGGTTTGAAATGCCCCCCCAACACACACACAAGCTTGTGTGTTGTCCCCATTCCAGCAAGGTTCAGGAGTGGGGCATGGCTGGAGGAGGGGATCGCTGGGGTCATGGCCTTGAGGACTCTCTTTGTCTGGGCCCCCTCCTCTCTCTCTGTCCCCCTCCGCGCCCTTCTGCAGAGCCCCCAACCATGGCCTGAACCTCGGAAACCATGAGCCCAAATAAACCTTTCCTCCTCTAAGTCGTTCTTGTTAGGCATTTTGGTCACAGCAAAGAAAAAGCTGACTAAAATGAGCTGTGACACATCCTTATGAAAAAGAATCACATTCACAAGATGAAAACTACCAGGGGAAAGGAGAAAGAACACTAAGCAAATATAAGCACCATGGGTCTTCTTCTGTTTTGTTTTGCTTTTAATTAGGAAAGGCTCTTTTCTAACTCTCAGCATCTGCACCTGTGGTCCACATGAGCTTTAGGTATGTCTCATTAACAAGACAAAACAAATGAACCAGGAAATGTAAATACAGCAAGGTTCCTAATTACCTTATCCAGTTCCTTCACCAGGGACAGGGTGATGTGAGAACACAAAAGTCCTTTTCCACTTGATGAATACAGTGAAAGGTGTAGCCAGCATTTGAAAGGACCACATCAGAAGAATCAAAGAATCGGTCACCATAACACAGGGATACTAGTATTTCAACTAGTAGGAGAAAAAACTTTGAGTAGTTATATAATCTAAAGAAACTGTTATCCATTTTTATGAAAATCAATTACAGTTGTTTTGTTTTGTTTTGTTTTGTACTCAGGATTGAACCCAGGGACATTCTACCTCTGGGCTACACCCCCAGCCCTTTTTATTTCTTTTATGTTGAAACAGGGCCTCACTAAGTTGCTGAGGCTGATCTGATCCTCCTGTCTCAGCCTCCCAAGTACTGGGATTACAGGTGTGCACCACGCCCAGATATCAGTTACGAGGTGGCACACGCTTGTAATCCCAGTACTTGGGAGGCTGACGATCCGGGTTCGCGGCCAGCCTCAGCTAGTTAGGGAGGCCCTCTGCAACTTAGTGAGACCCTGTTTCAAAATAAAGAATAAAAAATCGGGCTGGGGTGGAGCTCGGAGGTAGAATGCCCCTGGGTTCAATCCCCAGTACAGCAAAAATAAATAAATAAATAAATAAATAAATAAATAAATAAATAAATTTATAAAAATGTTGCTTAGAGGCTTTTGAACTAGTCAATAACAACGTTTCCCTTCCAGTTCAGATTCGCCTGCACTAGCCTGTGTGTGGAAGAACACTCTGCTTTCTAGGACTCACATTCTAGACAGGGCGATGAGGCTCTCCATACTACAGTTCTGTACAAAGAAATTCTATATGGCCATGGACAAAATGATGGCAAAAAAAATCACAAGGGTAAAATTTATAAACACATGTACTGCATAAAATTTGTATACAAACTGTTAACTTCAATACTCTGAAGATATAAGTTCTAGGTCAAGAAGAAATTTTTAAGCACATAATTACGATTTTTCTTTGTGACATAAAAAAAACACCTTTCAACTGGACATATTCTCAAACTAAAAATACAAGCACTGAAGCCCTGGCCAAGATAGTCCTTTGCCTTTCTCTTTCAGTCACTCAGGCAGTACTCCCCAGTTCCTATCCATTTTATAAAACCCTGCCTTACATAAGAGACTTACTTAATTTCCCTACAACACACAAGCTACTTCACCACAACAGAAGGGATGTTCAATTCGCCTTTTACCCTCTGCCCTGCGACTCTCTGGACACTGGCACCTCTGGTCTAGCTGGAGCCCCCCACCCCACCCACCCCACCTGCTGCCAGGCCTCTGGACCTCTAGGTGGCTGGTGGCTGCAGTTTAACACACAACCTCATGTAATCCTCAGGCAAGGCAGGTATTGTTATCCCTGTTACAAAAGAGGAGACAACTACTGATCACAGGGACAGCGTCTGTCTCCTAGCTACTTGGGAGGTAGAGGCAGGAGGATGGAGAGTTTGAGGCCAGCTTGGGCAACACAGTGAGAGGCTGGCTCAAAACTGAAAAAAAGAAAGAGGAGACAACTGAGTAAACTATGTATCAAAAGTAAAAAAGTACATTCATAAATCTGTAAGTTCCTAAAGGTCTGAATGTACTTCTGTTTCATGAAAGGTTCTTCTTCAAAAGTGATTCGTTTATTCAATTACAGTGAGTGAAACTCCATTAGAGGGGAGCTCATCTGCAGATGTAGATTTGTGAGCCAAATGATACGGTGAGAAAACACTAGTTCAAAAAGAACTCAGATACGCATGGTTTTTCCGAGGGCTGTACAATGTGATGTGACAGGATCTCTGAACAGAGTGAAGGAGGGATGCTCCATCCTACTCTGCCACTGTTCAGTTTAACAATCCTCCTACCCAGTTCAGTCCTGTGCAACCCAGAGGTTATGGTACACACCCACGCAAATCAGGGACAGTCAGTATTACCGTGAAAACTCCTTAAAGAAGGCATCATAGTGGATACTGACATACCATGTTTCAAATAGTCCCAACAACCCAATTTATCCTTCCCAACAGTAAAGCAGGCTCAGCCTGAGAGCAATATTTAGCTGCAGTCTCCAGGGCAGGCTGTATGAAAAGTAAGATTTTAGACACTTGATCCAGCCTCAGCCCAGCGACACGCTCATACTGTGAACAGTGGGCAGGAGAACATCAGATCCAGCTCATCCCAGGGCAGGGGCCAAGTAGGCCAACTAGGCTGAAGCACCTCCATTATTCTCCTGGCTGAAAAGTGATTCATAGAAACCCAAGGTCTACCAAGCAGATACTATCCCTCTATTACCAGTTTACAGATGCTGTAATTAAAAAGAACTTCTGCAGTTCTTCCTAAAAAAAAGTAAAAACAGGACCCTAAAACTGATTTAGGGATGTCAAATAAATGCACAAGAACTGTTAGAATCCTTGGGCAGTGTGGTAGCATGGGAACAAGGGCAACAGGGGAGGTCACTGCCGCATGGTTTGTGGCCTTCAGAAATTGTCTCCGAGCTGTGGCAGCCTTACCTAGAAAGCAGGACTATTATCTCTGCCTTATAGGGTTGTTACTCTTCTTTGTTTGTTTCGTGGTGCTGGGGATTGAACCCAGGGACATTCTACCTCTGAGCCAGCCCTTTCTTCAAAACTTTGTTTTTGAAACAGGGTCCCACTAGGTTGCTGAGAGTCTCCCTATGTTTCTGAGGCTGGTCTCAAATCTGTGATCCTCCTGTCTCAGCCTCCACGTCCAGCTGGGTCATTGACTCTTAAAAAATAAATAATGTAAGGCACTTGTACAATGCCTAGCCCAAAAGTGTTCAATCATGTAACTGTAATAATGACAATCTTTTACAAACATTAAACACATCCTAGAAATGTTCAGCTTCCTAAGTAATAGTGGTAGACTAAGAAATCTGAGTAGATAAAGCCAATATTAAAGACCCCCAATTCTAAATTTCTATCTTTCAAATAATGCTACTTAGATGAGTTACTTTGAACCACCTGAACCATTTAGAAAATCCTGCAACAGCCGGGCGTGGTGGTGCACACCTGTAACCCCAATACTTGGGAAGCTGAGACAGAAAGATCACAGGTTCCATACCAGCCAAGGCACCTTAGCGAGACCCTGTTTCAAAAAAAAATAAAAAGGGACAGGGGTGTAGCTCAGAGGCAGAGTGCCCCTGGGTTCAATCCCAGCACCACAAAAAAGAAAAAAGAAAGAAAATCCTACAACACAAGATCAGTCCTTTTTTCTTATAAAGCATTTGTTTATTATGTTTTAAGTTATAAAAGAGCTGGGCGTGGTGGCGCACACTTGTAATCCCAGTACTTGGGAGGCAGAGACTGGAGGATCCAGGTTCGCAGCCAGCCTCAGCTACTTAGTGAGGCCCTCCGCAACTTCGTGAGAATAAAGGATAAAAAATAGGGCCGGGGGTGTAGCTCGGAGGTAGAACCCCCCTGGGTTCAATCCCTGGTACTGCAAAAAAAAAAAAAAATTATAAAAGAGTTTTCTAAGTAATACTTTTCTAAGTAAAACTATTCATGAAGGGTTCATATATAAATAGATGCTATAGCTGCAATGTCAGTTAGGTACCTATTTGTCACCCAAAATAAGTGGTAAGAAGTTTTAATATCTAGGTAGATGTGTGTGTGTGTGTGTGTGTGTGTGTGTGTGTGTGCGTGTGTGTGTTTCTGGTACTAGAGATTGGACCCAGAAGACATTCTACCTTCAAGCTACACCCCCAGCCCAATTCTATTTCTTATTTGGAAACAGGGTCTCACTAGGTTGTTGAGAGCCTCGCTATATTGCCGAGGCTGGCTTTGAACCTGTGATCCTCCTGTCTCAGCCTCCCAAGTACTGGGATTACAAGCATGTGCCACCATGCCCGGCTAGCATCTCATTCTTTACCTAAAACTTAGTTATAACCACTAGAACCAAATAATAAATCTAGAGCCTTCTCTTTGAAATACTAGTGTCTTTAATCATGTTTCTTAAACTTTCCAAACCTGTCTCTTTAGGCCTCCTTCAATGCTACTTAAATTGTCAACTAAATTAACAAGTAACCAAAAAAGTTAACATGAAGAGGCCTGGAGGCACCCACACCTTTAAAAGTTCCCAGCGTGCTGCAAGCAGCAGGTCTCATCGGCGGCTCCTCTACTGGAGCTCCTTCTGCACTCGGCTAGGTGGTCTCCTCCGCTCTTTCCCCTTCATACCCCCTTTTTCTTCCTGTGTTGGATCAAACCCAGGGCCTTGTGCTCCACAGGCAAGTGCTCTGCCACTGAGCTACACCTCCAGCCCTTTAAGTCAACAGCTCCTCTCCCTGGCCCTACTCCACAGGGTCCGTAGTCCTTCCTCCCCTCTTCAGGTTTTACTTTCTCGACAAAGCTTCAAAGCCAGTGTCCTGTAACTTCACCCAGTGCTCCCTCCATTGCTCCTCCACTCCTCCCTTAGCTCAGCACTTACAACAAGCAATGGAGACACTGGCTTTATCCACAGTGAGTGTCAGAAAACTTACCAAGAAAGCAGTCATTCACCCTGTATTAACAGGTAGAAGAAAGCCATCCCAAAGAAACAGAGTACAAAATAACATAACACACCACACGTAAAGGGGTTTGACTCCCATAGCAGAAGTTAATAAAGAAAGCGAATATTAGCTGGGCGTGGTGGCGCACGCTTGTAATCCCAGTACTTGGGAGGCTGAGACCGGAGGATCGCAGGTTCGTGGCCAGCCTCAGCTACTTAGTGAGGCCCTCAGCAACCTAGTGAGACCCTGTTTCAAAATAAAGAATAAAAAATAGGGTTGGGGTGTAGCTCGGAGGTAGAATGCCCCTGGGTTCAATCCCCAGTACCACAAAAAATAAAAAAAGAAAAAGAAAAAGAAAGTGAATATTAAATTAGTACATTAAGTCGGGCGTTGTGGTGCACACTTGTAATCCCAGTACTTGAGAGGCTGAGACAAGAGGATCGCAGGTTTGAGGACAGCCTAAGCAAGTAGTGAGACTCTCATCCTGTTTCAAAATTTAAAAAAATTTAAAAATATGGCTGGGGGTATAGCTCGGAGGTTGAATGCCCCTGGGTTCAATCCCCAATACCACACACACACACACACACACACACACACACACACACACACAAATTTAGTAGTTTTGGGGGAAGTGAAATTGAATTGAAATGAACTGAAACTGAACTGAGATATGATGAGAAAGTTAGATTTGCTAAAATAGATAAGAATTAATCATTACAGATTCTCAAAAGGGAAAGATAAAAAAGATACTAGGAGTTGAAAACAACTTAGAATTTATAAAGCACTACTTAAATTTTATTTATATTCCTCCTGTTTGAAAAAAATGAGGCAATTCACACAAATACACATTACTAAACAATGAAATTAAGAAAAGAGTGTTAGTACAAAAGCAAGTGAGGGCACGCGATGACAGGCGACAGGGCGAGGCGAGGTGAAGGAGGAGCACTGGCTGCTGAGCATCTCCAGGTACGCCCTCTGGGAGCCGATGTCTGTCCTCCAAAGAGAAGACAGAAACGCCTGATTTTGACAGTTCATGTTGAAAATTATGACCGTACAGATAAGTAAAAGCACTAAGTAATAAAGTTCTAAATTCAAAGATTACAAAAATAGATACCACATTCCAAGTGAACTTTTAAAAGATCACATTCCGGGAGCTACACCCTCCCAACACACACCTTTTCTAATCCATTTACACAGTCTCTCAAGTTTTATATTTGACCTAAATAATTTTAAAAGTCCTATAAGATCCTGCTTCTAATAGTCATATAAACTACTTGATTTCATACAGAGTAAAACGAAGGTAGGAAAGGAGCTGACAGGTACCATTTTATTAGGCTTCACAACCTAAATGAATCCCGGCGTTTTTTGTCCCCTGTGGTGCTGGGGATTGAAGCCAGGGGCATTCTACCTCTGAGCTACACCCCCAGCCCTATTTTATTTTTTTAATTTGAAACAGAGTTTCACTAAACTGGTGTCTTCTTAACTCATTTCTTAATACAATTTTTAACACCAATCTGAATTGACAAATATGATTGCTGAAACTTGTGCTCAAAGGCCTTAGAGAGAAAAGACTAAATCTTAGTCAATGACTGAAATTAGAAGGAAGTACTTATCATCATTTTAATCCTAAAAGTCAAATTGAAGGCTTTATCTTAGCCGCACGTCGTGGTGTACACGTGTAATCCCAGTATTTGGGAGGCTGAGACAGGAGAATCCCAGGTTTGAAGTCAGCCTCAGCAATTCAGTGAGGCTCATGCCAACTTAGTGAGACTCTGTTTCCAAATAAAAAATAAAACAGGGCTGGAGGTGTAGCTTAGAAAAAACAAAATAGCTCAGAGGTAGAATGACCCTGGGTTCAACCTCCAGCACCACACACAAAAAAAGGCTTTTTTTTTTTCGTTACAGCTACTCTTTGCTTGTCTTCCTTCTTTCAGATGGAGAAGCTGAGCAAGGGCAGACCATCCAGCCCAGTCTTCTAGCTGCAAACCAGGAGCAGAGGCCCAAGGCGAGGACACAGGAGCTGGAGTGGCCCCAGCACGAATGGGTCACCCCACCACCCCACACAGGTTGCCACTGACACTCAGAGATAAGGAGCTACTTTATCTGGACCCCACAGATAAGTAACTCTCCTTCACACATTTGTCTTGAAAAGTACAGGACCTCACACATGTAAAGTGTTTACCTTTAGTAAAAGTACGCTACTAAATAAAATAAGCAAGCTGAAGCAGCAGGGGAGGTGGATCCAAAAATCAGTTAAACGCTAACAAAGCCATCAAAACAACTTCTTATTAAAATACCTTACTACCACATATAGCCATAATATTACTACCCCACCCTACAGTAAAGATCTTCAAACTCTAAGTTTCAATTGCACATAATTTATATAGGACTCTGTCAACTATAGGCCCTGCCTACCAATTTGGGTGTTGTTTCATTATAAAGCAGGCAAATGACAGGTCGGAATATCCTGGAGCTCAGCCAGAAGTATGACAATTTACTAAGCAATGAAAGGAATTAGCAGGTGGCTAAAAACAATTTCAAAATAAAGGTTTCAACCACTACCTACTAACTGACAGGGCAGGTCAGCATGCACACAGCGATAGTTCCTGGGGTCTACATAAAAAGTAAAGGATTTAAATTAAAGATGGAAAAACTGGTGCACGCCTGTAATCCCAGTACTCCGGAGGCTGGACAGGAAGATTGCAGGTTCGAGGCCAGCATGTGGTAATTTAGGGAGACCTTGTTTCAAAATAAAAAATAAAATGGGATGGGGGCATAGATCAGTGGTAAAATGCCTCTGGATTCAATCTCCAGTACCACAAAATAAATAAATAATAAATTAAAGATGGAGAGAAATAAAACTTGAAGAAAAACCACCTAACCACCTAAGGGAGGTAGCCAAATCTACTTCCTACCAAAAAAGCTTCCAGTTTACTGTTCTGATATATATGATACACGCAAAGCAGCACAAAAAGTAGCAGCCGACACAGAAGCAAGCTGTAGTTAAACTAAATATTAATCATTAAACACTGCAAAATGTCCACTGTAACCTTCATCAGCTTAATCTAACCTCTGACCACCTCAAACCTGTGGCACCACCAAGATTATTCATCCAAGACTCACTGTTCAGTAATATTCAGTGAACTCATTCAGGAAGTGCCACAAGCTCCCAGGTCACTGGGGACAAACCCCCGCTGCTTCCTACCTACACACAACAAACCTCCACCAGGGTTCTTCTAAAAGGCTCTGCACAGTCCTGCCTTCAGGGACTCTCCAGTGCAGGGGATAGTGGAGTCGGGAAACCAAAATTACAACTGCAGGGTGATAAGAACCTTTACTGCTACAAGAATGTAGCAATAAGGAAACAAAGGCCCAGCTGACCCTATCATTTACTTAACAGTGCTTTACTATAGTGTTCCAGGGTTTTCAAATGCTTCCATTTCCAGACCCTCTTAGGCATAATGTTTCTCTGTTGATTCTCTACTGTGCCATCTAAAATTAAGACAGAAGTGGGCTGGCCAGGTTCGCGGCCAGCCTCAGCAATTTAGTGAGGCCCTCTGCAACTTGAGACCCTGTTTCAAAAATAAAAAATAGCCGGGCGTGGTGGCGCACGTTTGTAATCCCAGTTTGTAATCCAGAGACTGGAGGATCAGGGTTCGCCGCCAGCCTCAGCTACTTAGTGAGGCCCTCCGCAACTTCCTGAGACCCGGTTTCAAAATAAAGTATAAAAAATAGGGCCGGGGGTGTAGCTCGGAGGTAAAATGCCTCTGGGTTCAATCCCCGATACCGCAAAAAAATAAATAAAATAAAATAGGGCCGGGGGTGTTGCACAGAAGTAGAATGCTCCTGGGTTCAACCCCCAGCACCAAAAAAAAAAAAAAAAAAAGAAGAAGCCCAGGTGTACCGGCGTACCCTTGTAATCCCAGTACTTGTACTTGGGAGTCTGAGACAGGAGGATACAGGTTGAAGACCAGCCTCAGCAACTTCGTGAGACTCTCAGCAACCTAGCAAGACTCTGTTTCAAAAAATAAAAGGGAAGCCCGGCGTGGTGGCACACGCTTGTAATCCCAGTACTTGGGAGGCTGAGACAGGAGGATCTGAGTTCACAGCCAGCCTCAGCTACTTAGTGAGGCCCTCCGCAATCTAGCGAAACCCTGTTTCAAAAGAAAGAACAAAAAATAGGGCTGCGGGTGTAGCTCAGAGGTAAAATGCCCCTGGGTTCAATCTCCAGTCCTGCAATAAAATAAAATAAAATAGCCGGGCATGGTGTCACACGCTTGTAATCCCAGTACTTCGGAGGCTGAGACAAGAGGATCCGGGTTGCCAGCCAGCCTCAACTACTTAGTGAGGCCTCCCCAACTTAGTGAGCCCCTGTTTCAAAATAAAGAATAAAAAAATAGGGCTGGGGGTGTAGCCCGGAGGTAGAATGCCCCTGGGTTCAATCCCTGGTACCGCAATAAATAAATAAAATAAATAAATAAATAAATAAAACAGAACCTGTTTCATTTCTAGCGTTCTATGGCTAGCTCTCTAGCTCGGCTGGCGTTTGGGTGTGAAGATCCTTGGGTCTGTTATCCGCAATCAACTACACATTTAATTGGAGGGAAGCAGCAGTCCACACTGTCAACACTTACACACGTGGCTCTGTTTGTTCTTTTTGTGCTCGGGCTGGGTCTGGCTTGAGGTGGCTGCCCTTCAGGCAAAGAGGATGCTCACTAGGAGAACCAGCCCAACAAGGGGGCCAGGTCACCGGTCTCCGCCCGCCCTCCCCGCACCTGGTGGCCAGCCTTGCCGCTTCCCCTGCAGAGCATCACCTGCCACGCTTTGCATCCTTAAGACACCGAAAACAACCAACACCAGACCATTAACACAGAAACCATTAGGGGCCACTAAGTAACTGGTAAATCCAAAATGGACTTCAAAACTGACTTTGCGTTGTCGAAACATTATAAAGAGATCGGCCAAGTTTTAATAAATAGTAATACTTAACCAGCATCACCCCTGTAGGGCAAAAGAACTCCGGCTGGGCCTGGCTTAACACCAAGGGGGGGGGGGCAACTCGTTTTCAATTTAATGGGAGGGGGGGAGATTAGCCCTAAATGTGCATTAAAAATTAGTCTGGCCACTTGTTTTGTAATTCTTCAGGGTCTTTCCAAGTCCTCAGGGTTCCAGTACTTTCTGAAAGGATGATCTTTCTGGCTGCTTTGCATAATGATGTCTACGAAACGTCACCCCGAAATTTGCAATGAGAACCATCGCAATGTGTTGAGGTGATCAGCGGGCGTTCAAAGTTGGCCGGGCAGCCCTGCAGCTCTGCCCATTCGCTGCAGTAAATTCAGATTCGCCGAGGGACCGGGCGAGAAGGGAGAACGACCCACACTCGGACCCGGCCCCCGGCCTCCGGGAGGCGGCGGCGGGCCACCGAGAGCCGGGGAGCCGCGGTGCCCGGACCCGCCGCCGCCGGTCACGCGCCCGCCCTCGCGACGCCCGCGGGGGGACCGGGCCCCGCGCTCCCGGGCTCCTTCTGCGGCGGGCGGGCGCGTCTACGTGGCGCGAGGGTCCCGGCCTGCAGCAGCGCGCCCGCCCGCCCTCGCCGGGAGCAGGCCCGCGCATCGCCCTCGCAGCCCCAGGCCCCGCCGGGTCCCGCGCCGCTTACCTGCGGCGGCTCCGCTCGCGGCCCGCGGGCGAGCGCTCCAGGAGACGCGGCGAGGGCCGGCGGGGCGGCCGAGGGGGCGGGTCCGGGCGCCGCCGCCGCCGCGGGAGCAGCCTGCGCCGCAGCCGAGCCGGGCGGCCCTCATGAATGAGACGCGGCGGCGGCGGCGGCGGCAGCGGCGGCGGGAGCGAGGCCCCGCCCCGGACACGTGATGCGTCCACGCCCCCTGCCCGCGTCGCCCCGCCCCATCCGCCGGCGCCCCGCCCCCGCCCGCCCTGCGCCCCGCCCCCGAGCCCCGCCC
>PVJS01033580.1:0-22089 GCA_004027185.1 Glis glis
ACACTACAACAGCAGCAGCACTGGTGGTGGTAGCAAATGAGAGCAGCAAGCCAACACTTGCAGAGCTGCCAGCAAAGCAGGGTAGCAGCAAGGTGGGAGAAGGGTCAGAGAGCAAGCTTGCGGAGCTGTAGCACAGGAACAGCAAGGGTAGTAGTAATTGCTATGTGATGGTTCCTCCTTGGCAGCAGCGTTCCCTGTCACCTATTAAACTCTGTACCCTGACTCCTGTGTCTCCTGAGCTTAAGTTCCTTTGGCTCTTGGAGACAAGAGCTGAGGTGAGCTGTGGGACTGGGACTGAGACCTCCTTGCCATGACCCAACCTGTAGCAGCCCCTGCCTGACAGCAGATGGACTCTGGCGCTGGCCTGGTGGGGCCTGGTGCAGGTAGACCTGCATGCAGGTCACTGAACGCTCCCTCAGGGAAGTCCCCCCAAGGTCTAGATTTCAGAGCAAGACTTGGCCTGAGTATGCCTGCCCATCAAAATGTGTGCTCCAAACCAGCTCTACTAGTTCTTTAAAGGCACATATTTTAATAGGCATAAAGCTACATGAAGATAGGAAGAATAAGTGTTCATGTTCTAATGGGACAGAAGGGTGACTATTTCAAAATAGCTAAAAGAGGTTTTGAATGCTCTTTCCACAAAGAAATGTACAAGGTGAAGGATATATTAATCCTCATTTCTTCATTATATAATGTATACATATATAAAATCATCACATTGTACCCCATAAATTTGTACAATTATGTGTCAATAAAAAAGCTAATTTAAAGCCGGGCGTGGTGGTGCACACTTGTAACCCCAGTACTTGAGAGGCTGAAACTGGAGGAACCGGGTTCGCGGCCAGCCTCAGCTACTTAGTGAGGCTCTCTGCAAATTAGTGAGACCCTGTTTCAAAATAAAGAATAAAAAATCGGGCTGGGGGTGGAGCTCAGAGATAGAATGCCCCTGGGTTCAATCCCCAGTACTGCGAAAAAAAAAAAAAAACTAATTTAGGGCTGGGAATATAGCTCAGTGGTAGAGCGTTTGCCCAGCATGTGCAAGGCCCTGGGTTCCATCCCCAGCACCACAAAAAAGAAAAAAAGGTATGTCCTGTTCCTGGTGAACAGATTTATAAAATTCTCTAGCTCCAAAGTCAGTGATAGGGGCTTTAAAAACACACTGGGTTACTTTGATGTGTCATTCAACAAACTTTTGAAATAGATATAATAATCCCTATTTTGCAGATGATAGAAAAGTTTAGGGAGGGGATGTGACTTCCTCAAAGTTACACAGTTTCATATTTAAGAAGGGAAAAATAGTTTTGAGATGGAATCTTGCTATGTTGCTCAGGCTGATGTCAAATTCCTAGGCTTAAATGCTCCTCCTGTCTCATCCTTCTGAGTAGCTGGGAATACAGGCACACACCAACATGCCCAGCTGAATAAAGGAACAACTTAGGCCCAGTTTCCGCCAGTACAATGCGGTCAAGGAGCCACAGGACTACAAGGAAGCAGTTTCGTGGGATGTGACCTACCGTGAGTCGGGGCTCCAGACAGCAGCACTTGTGTCCGGGTCCCATTCATCATCACGTGGCCACTCGATAGGGACGTGCCCAGCTTCCCCATGGCCTGGGAAGTACGATGCATTAGTACTATGCAGCTGAGAAGACCTCTAGAGTCCACGGTCCCAGAGAGGAAGGGCCACCATACCTTGTCTCCGGAGATGTTAAACTTGCTCTGGCGGTCTGGCGGGAGGTAGCCGTACACCCTTCCGAGGCTCTTTTTCTGATCACGGCTGCGGAACAAACGGCCCAGACTACAGAGAAGCACAGAGGGCACAGGATTAAGACCTGCCGGGTTTCCAGCAACAAAGAGAAAGGCCACCTCACCATGCATGTTTCCATGATCCTGAGCCTGGCAGGGGACCCTCGGAGCTAATCCCAACAACATGAGGCTCTCCCCATCCCACACCCGTCTACCTCCCAACCAACGGTGAATACAGAGCTACCTGCTGTCCCCCCAAAAAATCCTGTCTTCTAATCCTTCAGTGTGTGTATGTTTGGAGGTAAGGAATTTAAACAGGTGACAAAGTTAAACTTTTTTTTTTTGTGGTACTGGGGCTTGAACCCATGGGCATTCTACCTCTGGGCTACACCCCCAGCCCTATTTTTTATTCTTTATCTTGAAACAGGGTCTCACTAAGTTGCAGAGGGCCTCACTAAGTAGCTGAGGCCGGCCCTGAACCTGGATCCTCTAGTCTCAGCCTCCCAAGTACTGGGATTACAAGCGTGCGCCACCACGCCTGGCTTTTTATTTCTTTTTTTAATTAAAAATCAACTTTATTAAGGTATAATTATGACAAAATTACAGGTTTTAAGTGCATAGTTTTTTATAGTTTCATTGGTATATTATAATTTTATATCTTAGTGAGATTCAAAATGAGAAGTTAAACTCGTAAAGTGGGCCCTAATCCAATTTGACAAGTGTCCTTAGAAAAAGAGGAGATTAGGACACAGACAAGTACAGAGGGAAGAGGCTGTGAGGATTCAGGGAGAAGATAGAATCTACCAGCCAAGGGAGAGGCCTCGGGAGAAACCAGCCCTGCCAGCACCTTCAACACAGACTTCTAGCATCAACAACTAAGAGCTAGAAACTGTGTTGTCTAAACTACCCAGGCTGTGGAATTTTGCTATGGCAGCCCTGGCTGGTTTATATACTTATTACTAGACTTTTTATGTGTGTGTGTGGTACCAGAGGCATTTCTACTTCTGAGCTACACCCCCAACCCTATTTTATTCTTTTATTTCGAAACAAGGTCTCACTAAGTTTCAGAGGCTGACCACAAATCTGGGATCCTCCTGTCTCAGCCTCCTCCAATCATCCTCAGTACAGGGATTTTAAGCATGCTCCACTGTGCCCAACACGGACTCTGCAACCTTGCCCCAGAGCTTCAGCATTTCCTTTGAAGGGCAAGAATTTCCTACCCCTTGTCCTGCACCCCACGCTGCGGCAGGCTCCTGTGGCCGTGCCCCTGGCCCTCGGGGCCCATGCTGGTGCTCACCTACTGGCATTCTTCCAGGTCGGGCTCCCCACCAGCAGCACGGTTCTGTTCCCCACGCGGACGCCATGAAGTGAATATCCAAACCAGGCGAAGTCCTCCTCGCCGCTCACCATCCAGTCGGCTGCCCCCACATTCAGGTTCTCTAAATGAGACAACCAGTCCTTGTCACTACGTGGGAAGACGGCCAGGATGGAGAACATGGCTCCTGCTTGTAGGTTAATGAGAAACAGGCTCATTCTGCTGAGTTTTTGCCAGAAATCTTACAGGTCCTCATACTGATCCCAGGACCCCCAGGTCAGAAATAGATTTCACACTGCACACATAAATAGATTCCTGGAATTCATTTCCAGAGGTAGGATGCTATTTTTAAAACTCCCTTCTCAGCTGGGCGTGGTGGTACACACCTGTAATCCCAGAACTTGGGAGGCTGAGACAGGAGGATCCCAGGTTCAAGGCCAGCCTTGGCAACTTAGCAAGGAGGTCCTGTCTCAAAATTTAAAAGGGTGAGTGCTGGGGGTAGAGCTTAGAAATAGAATACCCCTGGGGTTCAATCCCCAGTACCAAAAATAAATAAATAAAATGCCCTTCTCTGATATTTATAGCACCCTGGGATACCTTTGGTCCTAACCCTTCTTAGCATTATTTCACATTGAGAGACTATGAGAATAAACCCATTGGCCCCTCTTCATCTGAATCAAGAAACTGGGTCACTTTTTACATAGTCTATCCACACACTTGCCAGAACATGTGGTTAGAAAGACTTGGTGACAGAATATGGCACGAGGAAAGAGTACAGAAAGTGTATGCAAAGAACTCGTCACAGGCACAAGTGAGGGTCTCTGCCCCTTGGCTCCATTAGGCTCTACCTTTGTCATTCCGGCCGGGGCCCGAGTAAAATGCAGCTACAATTCCCTTCTGCCTTCCTCCACCTGGGGCAAAAGGGGAGCCAATCACCAGGTCAGGCTCATCGTCCCCATTCACATCTGCAGCCAGCAGCGTCCAGCCCAAGTTACAATAGGTGTCCTTCAGAGGAAACCAAAAGAACATGTTTCACCAGCCCTGGGGGGGACAAGGATACAGGGAGCCATAGGTCTGCACACCTGGAGAAGGTGGTAAACGTACCTGGCAGGAGATGGTGATGTTGGGTGGAGAAGACAGTCTTCCATGTTTGGAACCAAAGTAGACATACACTGCCCCCTAGGCAAGGACAAACAGCAACAGACCATAACGCTCAGGTGGTGACAAGAGCCTTCAGGAACAGCAAGACAGGTCTGGCACATGACTGCAGTAAACCATCTCCATCACTATGGAGAGGAGCGCGATGCCTGGCAAGCCCTCCCCGCTGCTGCTGCCGTGCTGAAATCACTTGTTCTGTTAATTAACATGTCACTTACATGGGGCCTTGAAAGCTTCCAATGCAGAAACTCTTTCAGCTTTACCTCCCTGGTGTCGGGATCTGTCAGACATACTGCTGAGTGTGTGTGCAGAGTGACTTACCGAACTCTTTCCTCCAAGGCCCCACTCAGGTCCCATCTGGTCCCTGAGGCCTCCCCTGCCCAGCCCGTGCACCTCTGACTGTGAACATAAAACACACCACGTCTGCACCATTCCCGGACCAGGGGACGCACGCTGTGCTGCTTTTCTGTGCCATGAGTCAGTTCCTCTTCTAACTTGCCTGTCTCCATCCCCATTTCTACAGGCACTTATTTTCCATCCAGACCCAAGGACTTGGCAGACAATGCTGGGTGAGTCTATCTCTGCTCCGAAAGCTGCCAGACGGGTATTGAGAGTGCAGAAGCGTGGAAGGGGCTACAGTAGGTGGAAGCACAGGATGCTCTGAGCACAAGGAAGCGTCACCTTGCCCAGGGGCTAGAGCACACTTCCAGAAGGAAGGGATGGGCGCTTCTGAAGAAAGGGAGGAGGGCTTTGCAGGTGGAGGCAGCTATGCAAGAAAAGGTCCTGATGCCAGAGAGGTTCCGGACATGACGCAGGATCACACAAGTGCCCAGGTGTGGGGAACTCATGGGAAGAGAGCCCTGAGGGCCAGGGCCAGGCTGCCTGCTCTTGGGGAGAGGACAGGAGGCAGGTGGGGCTCTGTGCATGAAGGGAAAGGCCCAGGGAAGTCACCTCCCTGCTGTGATGACAGGAAACTACAGATGAGCTGGAATTTCTGCTTCCCCTGATAACTTTCAGCAATGTAGAGCAGGAAGAAAAAAAAGAGTCGAGTGCCTGGGGGAACTGGGAAACCATGAGGTTGCAATGAGGCCAGAGAGGCAGGAACTGGTGTTGTGAGGCATCCAATGTTGTAGCAAGGTCACGAGTGGGTGCTTGAGCTCACCTGCCTGTAGACGCAGGTCTGGCACATGAGGCCTTACTCAGGGGCTCTCCCACCCAGGCCTCCCCTTCACCCACACCTCACCTTCCCACCACCAGCAGCCTTACTTTGTACGTGAGCTGCTCAGAGCCCACCGAGGGAGCACCCACGGCCAAGTCAGGCACCCCGTCCTTGTTAAAGTCCAGCACGGCCAAGGCTGAGCCAAAGCGACCTGAGGGCTGAAGAGGCACGAGTTACTTTCTCTGGGCTAAGCCATGGACCGCAGAAGAGCCCCCGACTCTGTGGATGAGAGCTCAGCACCTCACCCCTCACCCCTCACCCAGCAGCTGAGGCACAGAACTACAGAAACCTGTACCACAACTGTAACACATCTTTTGGGCATATCTGTCTGCCTTGAGGGGAAACTGAAGCAGGAGAGGGTTGGTTCTTAGGAGTTATGGGTTTGTAGAGAATGGTCTGGGGTGTACTCTACCCCACAGTAAGCACCAAACTCTTCTTCAAAAGTGTCTTAAATGGCTGGGTGTGGTGGTACATGCTTGTAATCCCAGTACTTGGGAGGCTGAGACAGGAGGATCACAGGTTCAAGGCCAGCCTCAGCAACTTGGTGAGACCCTCAGCAACTTAGCGAGACCCTGTTTCAAAAAGATAAAATAGGGCTGGGGGTGTAGCTCAGAGGTAGAATGCCTCTAGGTTCAATCCCCAGTATTAAAACAAGGAAAGTATCTAAAGTGAAAATCACATACCAGCTGACACTTGAATACTCAGGACATTGTAGATCACACTGTCCAATGTGGGTACTGCTACCAAATATGGCTATTTCATTTAAATCTAAAGTAATAACATAAGCCAGGCGTGGTGGTGCACGCTTGTAATCCCAGTACTTGGGAGGCTGAGACCAGAGGATCCGGGTTCACGGCCAGCCTCAGCTATTTAGTGAGGCCCTCCGCAACTTCGTGAGACCCGGTTTCAAAATAAAGTATAAAAAATAGGGTCGGGGGGTGTAGCTCGGAGGGAGAATGGCCCTGGGTTCAATCCCCGGTACCACAAAAATAAATAAATAAATAAATAAATAAATAAATAAAGTAATAACGTTAAATAAAATAAAAATTCTGCACTCGCAATTTCAAATACTAAAAGCCTGTGCTCGGTGGCTCCCCTACTGGACAGCACAGCTACCGGACGTTCCCATGGTGGCAGACAGTCCTGGAGGGTGAGCTGTATGCTGTTCTGGGCAGGTGCTGTTACTATTAGCCACGCCTGCCGTTTCCAGAAGGAAACTTGACCTATTCACAGACAGCTGTCTTCCCAGGTAGATTTCCTTTTATTTTTATTTTTTCCTCCTACTGTCTAGAGTCAGCTGAGACCTAAGTCATTCATTGGGTCCTCTTCTTCTGCAACAAGTTCTCTGTTTCACAGCGAGACTTGCCACATCTCACGTGCCCAGCACCCACGACTCTCCTGTGTCTGCTAACGCCCTGCACTGTGTGCGACGGCATCTGAGCCCTTTACACAAGGCAGGGACTTGATAAACAGGAGCAGATGGCTGGGAGACCTTGCACCCTGGAGCAGGGTGGGACCCACAGCTAGTCCTGCCCTCCGAGGACCAAGACGGTTCCTTCATCAGCATCAACCGTGCTGCAAGCCCTGCTGGGGCCAGACAGTCATTCTAGAGGAACACAGTGTCCAAGCAGGAAGACTGTGACATGCCCCCTGTCCTCACTGTAGCTGGGACACCTACAGGCTGATTGCAGCCCAGCACTCCCACCCCTCATCCACGCCCTGACCTGGCCATCTTCCAATCACAGCAGGCCAGTGGGAGGCGGGCACCTCCTGCCTCACCCAAGGGGTCTTTGAGTTTGCCATTCATGGGAAGCAGCCTCCCCTAACTCCAGGCCACAGGAGCCCAGAGGATTGGTCTAAACACAACAGTCAGACAGAGAAGGCCTGGAGCAGCAGGAAGAAGCAACAGGAGTGATTGATCTGTTTTGGAATGTTCTCCTGGGGTGAGAGAAGGCTCCAGAAAATGGGTCAGCCTCCAGGACTGTGTGACCTCATACACTGGCGAGTCAATTGACTGACATCTCGGGTTCAGGCTCCCTTCACCAGAGCCTGCACTAGGTCATAGGCCACTGTACTTGTGGCTTTCTCAATGTACGTTTCAGACTTGCCATCTTCTTTCTTTCTTTCTTTCTTTCTTTCTTTCTTTCTTTCTTTCTTTCTTTCTTTATTTTTTTGCGGTATTGGGGATTGAACCCAGGGGCATTCTACCTCCGAGCTACACCCCCGGCCCTATTTTTTATACTTTGAGACCGGGTCTTGCGAAGTTGCGGAGGGCCTCACTAAGTACCTGAGGCTGGCTGCGAACCCGGATCCTCCAGTCTCTGCCTCCCAAGTACTGGGATTACAAGCGTGCACCACCATGCCTGGCTCAGACATGCCATCTTATTTCTAGGCATCCCCAAACACCCCCATTCCCCACTGCAGTTGTGAGGACTGACGCCTCTGGGTCCAGGAAGCCCTCCAGGCCCCACGACACAAAAGAAGACCTAACACTCAGGACTCCACGAGGAACATCAGTATAAGTCATCGCAGGTTTTTTCTGGTGGTAGAAAACCATTTAAAACAAAGAAATGAAATCTGAGCAAAGCCTGGACTTTAGTTAATAGTAATCTGTCATAGTGGCTTTTAGTTTTTGATAAGCATTCCATAATTATGTAAGATGTTCTATAAGAAGATCACATAGCAAAGTTAGGTGAAGGGTACATGAGAACTTCCTGTATTTATAACTTTTATGTGCACCTAGAATTTTTACAAAGCGTGTGTGTGTGTGTGTGTGTGTGTGTGTGAGAGAGAGAGAGAGAGAGAGAGAGAGAGAGAAGAGGTTTTGCATTATCAAGAAATCCCATTTTAATTGGCCACTGGAAGTAGTTCTAACTAGCACGTGTGTTTTGGGAAGACATTATATATATTAAATACTCAAAGTTAATGATAGAATGAGACAAATGATGTGAACATGCTTCTAAAGATGAAAAGTAACTGGGTGTGGTGGCGCACGCTTGTAATCCCAGTACCTGGGAGGCTGAGACTGGAGGATCCGGGTTCGCGGCCAGCCTCAGCTACTTAGTGAGGCCCTCCGCAACTTAGTGAGACCCTGTTTCAAAATAAAGAATAAAAAATAGGGCTGGGGGTGTAGCTTGGAGGTAGAACGCCCCTGGGTTCAATCCCCAGTACCGCAAAAAAGAAAAAAAAAGATGAAAAGTACTACAAAATGGAGGACACCACCTGTTTCTAGTATAATTATTCTGGTTACTGGTTATATACTGAAGAAACTGCCACACAATGCAGGCTGGAGATAAAGCTCAGTGGTAGAACACTTGCCTGGCATGTACCAGGCCCTGGGTTCACCCCCAGCACCACCCACAAAATATGTAGGCTGTTATTAACCACCAAGAGAGGAGATGCAGGAGGCAGCCTCACCTGGAAGCCCTCCAGGCTGCCGTGGGCCTCCTTGTCCAGGTCCAGGTCTGTGGGGGGCAGGCCCAGGTCGTTGCCGTAGAGGAGGTACACACGCCCGAGCTGGACGTGGCCGGGGCGGCTGTAGCCGGGTGCGCCCACCACCAGGTCGCCGTGCCCATCCTGGTTGAGGTCCGCCGAGACCATCGCCCTTGGGGAATAAAAGGGGACTCAGCGCAGTGTTCACAGAGCCCTAGGACAAAACCATCTCCTGCTTCACCCCTTTCTAGACCCCATCACTTTTTCTCTGGTTGGTTTTCCACCCTGTGTGACTGCTGTGATACTCATTTCGGAGTCTGGTTGTTTGTGCCATTCACAGGTTCACTCTCCCAGGGAGGAAAAAAAACGGGTCAAGCAAGGCCTCTGGGCATTTGGGGACCACATAACTGAGCGGCTGAAAGCATCTTCACAAAGCACCACATCCTGTGTGAAAACCCAGAGCAGTGCGGCTCAGTCCGCACCGCGCAGCCTCCGGCCAGCACGCAGGGCCACCCTCTGGTGTGCTCGGCTCATCTCAATGTGACTGCTCGGCTCATCTCAATGTGACCGAGGCAAAGGCCAGCCTGTGTTAGGGAGACTGCTCATTTCTACAAAGGGTGCAGGCACCTTTCATTGAGTGAAATCAAGAAGCCGATGGATTTAGTTAGTGGGTGCTTCTCAATGGGATTCGTGACCTGCCGGTTACAGAGATGGATATTATCCTAAATTCAATTGTCACGATCTGGGCTGGAAAGACCAAAAGTCGCATGTTTATTCTAGTTCTCACAGCCACTTCAAGAACAAATGGCAGGCCAGGCGTGGTGGCGCACGCTTGTAATCCCAGTATTTGGAAGGCTGAGACAGGAGGATCACAGGTTCAAGACCAGCCTCAGCAACTCAGCAAGGCCCTCAACAACTTAGCAAGACCTGTTTCAAAATAAAAAAAAAATTAAATAGGGCTAGGGATGTAGCTCAGAGGTAGAATGTCCCTGGGTTCAATCCCCAGTGCCACACACACACACACATACACATACACACACACACACACACACACACACACACACACACACACCAAAAAAAAAAACCAAGATTAGTGAATGAGATTTATACTGATGAAAATATTCACAAGTTAGATAAACACATACGTACCAACCAAGCCTCGCATAGGGAGACGAAGAGAAGTAAGAAGCTATGGGGCTGGAAATGTGCTTCAGCCGATCCTGAGAGCCACTTGCAAACAGGGTCCGTATGTTCCTTTCCAAAGATTGGTACATAAAGGACATGGAATCCTGAAATAAAAGAATCATTACTGACGGGTAGACACAGAGCATAAGCTGGGCGTGGTGGCGTGTGCTTGCAATCCCAGTACTTGGGAGGCTGAGACAGGAGGATCCAGGTTCGCGGCCAACCTCAGCTACTTAGGCCCTCCACAACTTATTGAGACCCTGTTTCAATATAAAAGAATAAAAAAGGGCTGGGGTGTAGCTCAGAGGTAGAATTCCCCAGGGTTCAATCCCCAGTACCAAAACATACACACACACACACACACACACAGCATAATTGACAAAAGCTACTGGACTTTCCTGAAGGGAATGAGTTTTTACATTGATTCCTGTCAACAAGTAGGGTCACTCAGGACAGACAATTGGAGAGTGAAATGGATACCCCCAAGTTATGCTGAGGGATGGCAGAGTTATGGCCACAGAGGGCGGGGACAGCAGAAAAGAAAGAGTTAGCTGGTCTCATGCCTCCTAAGTCAGGGTGGTCTGTGCTGATCTGGAGAAACTAACTGAACGAAATAAGCTTTGCAGACTAAAATTTTAGAAAAGACAAGTCTGTCCAATCTAGAACCATAACTGGATTTGTGTATATACACTTTAATTTTTCAAACATGAACTGGAGCAACACCAGGACACTAAAGGGACCCTCTAAACCACACCCGCCTTAAGATGCTATTGTATTTGCTTTGAGTCTCAGAAAATCAGGCAGGCTAGCCAGGTGTGATGGTGCACACCTGTAATCTCAGTACTTGGAAGACTGAGAGGAGAATTGCAGATTAGAGGCCAGCCCCAGCAACTTAGCAAGACCCTGTTCAAAAAAAAAAAAAACAAAAAGGCTGGGAGTGTAGCTCAGAATAGTATGTGACTGGGTTCAACCCCTAATACAGAAAGGAAGAAAGAGAGGGAGGGAGGGAAAAGAAATCAGGCAGGCATGAGAGGTCATCTAAAGAATTCAAGGTCTGAAGAATTCCAGGGACAACCATCCCCCCAGTATGGGATGGCTGAGTTGTGCTTCATGTGGTTCCTGCAGAGAGCTCTACAAATGCAAACCAGGGTAGCCCCAAACAAACTGGTCGGGTGCCCGACCCACCCAAATCCCTTTACACAATTCATTTTTTGCCAAGAAGACAAATCCAAATATGGGAAAGCAAAATGATATGTGCTTTGGCAGAGGGTCCAGGGCCAGTTAAATAAGTTACAGAGCCCAGTGCTCTGTATGAAAATGCAGAGCCCTTAGTTTGAAAATTATTAAGAATTTTAAGGCAGTGGCAGCAGAATGCTAAACGGAGCATGGGGCTCTTTGGAGCCTGACAAAGGGCCTTTTGGGTGACAGGTTGCACCTCCATGAAGCCAGCCCCGCCCACCTCCCACAGCACCATTCACAATGCCCTCTATCCTCCTCCTGAGGCCCAGACCCCACCACGATCCTGCGCCCACTTGCCCTCCGAATCCTCCCTGTACATCCCTGTCGCATGTTCCAGGTGAATGACGACGTTACTTGAATTTCTAAACATCCTGAAACTTTCCCAGCCCACCAACCAGAAACATAGGTGCTCTCTGATGAAACATCCGCATGCTGCCTCCTCCTGGGAGCCTCCTCTGATAGCCTCCAAGGTAGGAATTGCCTCCCTGTACCTAACGGTCCCTCACCCACTGCAGTGTTTGTGGCTCTCTATCCACATGACGGTGGTTTCTGTACATGTCATTCCTACTAGAACAGCATTTGCCAGGGTCGAAGTCTATTTCCCTTTCTTCTTCTATCCCCACAACAGCATGTTTTCATATAAAAGATGGCGCCATGGATGGATTTCACAGGAAATGCACCCCTCAGTATGAGTTGTGCACGGTGAACCCTCAGTGCTGTGGACACCCCTGGTCTAAGGCCAAAACGGGACTGGTCCAGACACCCACGGCCACCTTGGGCTTCACCAAACTAGACAAAAGACAATGAGGTCCAGATTCACATCTCAGGACACCCCTGGAACAAACCACATTTAGAGGCCGAGGCTACTCGCTGGCCCTGGTAAGTTAGAAGAGATAAAATTTTACAATTTGGGAAGGAAAGGAAATACAGTTTTTAAAAAGGAAGTCTAAGATCCTTAGCTTCTGCAAGCCCAGGACTTGCCCAGAAGAGCCAAAACCCATATCTTTAAGAACATAATGGGCTAGCTTCACATCTGAAGTTCCTGAGGTGATTAGTTTTGGAAGAGAAAGAACTTCACCTTCCACCAGAACTCCAAAAGATCACACACCTGTTGTTAAAAAGCCTTACACCCTGCTGGCAATCGACTGTTGTCTCCACCTCCCGCTCTTGGAAAATCCCTCCTAGGGAATCCACACCTTTGCCCTCCACCCACTTCATGTCTTCAAGTCTCCAAGCCTCCAGGGTCCCTGAGAGTACTGTCTCAACACCTTTTCTCTAGCTTGGAGCTTCAAAGAGGAGGCCGCCATCCCATGGTGCCCCTGGCCAGCCCTTCTCCAGTGGGCTATAAGAAAAAGGAGATCTGAGAGGTTTTTGCGCGTGCACTCTCTCGCTCTCTCTCTCTCTCTCTCTCTCTCTCTCTCTCTCTCTGCAGCAGCTTTCTGTGCCCTTCTGAGCCCCTCTCTGCCATGGCTCTCACACCCTTGAGATGGCCCACACCTTCCCTAAGTGTGTGTCCCCACCTTTCTTAAATTAAATCTATGCCTTTATCTCTGACTGGTGTGTGCTGAAATTCTTCTTCAACACTGGAGCCAAGAACCCACAAGAAGTCATCCCGTCTCCCCATGACAGCCCTGCACAAGCCCAGGTAACTCTCCATGGATGGGCAGTGCCTGGGCACACTACAAAACACAGCATAAGCAGCAGCATGCCCCCCATTCTCCAGGAGAAGCAGAAAGTTCTCACCGGACCCCAGGAATCCACACTGAAGTACACTCCTCTCTTGGTATAGTTTATGTTTTGTCCAATATCTTTAGTTATGTTTGCAGTTGAGTTCCTGTGAAAATCAATTTTCTGCACTTTGGAGCTGTTGAATGAGAACAGAATAAGATGGTTAAGACTGAGAAAACAACCAACTCCCTGAATTACCAAGTTGAAGAATACAGTCGAGTTGATCACAGGGTAAAAGACCACAAAATCTTAACACCTGAAGGTTGAGGAAACAACACAGAAACCCAAATTTTAGAAAAAACCTTCATTGCACAAAATCTTTTAACAAACATATTTCCAAGACTTAAAAGTCTGCCCTTATAAAAACTGATATTTCTGGGGCTGGGGATGTATGTAGTTCAGTGGCAGAGTGTGTGCTTAGCATGGGAATGACCCTAGTTTAATCTCGAGCACCCCTCGCCCCCCAAAAACTGGTATTTCCTATAGTCTTAGAGTTCTATAGTAGTAATGAAAGTCTTCACCTCCTTCGATATTACTAGAAAATTAAAGATGTCTTAATATTTCAGGTAAAAAGGTCAAGAAACAGGCCTATGGCTAGTAGGGAAATTGGTATGCAGGCATACTGATTTATCTTTAGAAATGTGCTAAAATTAATTATCAAACACATTTTCATTGTTAATGCATTAATAACGCATTTTCCGATTCGGATATTGAAACCAGATGCCCAGCGGCACCAGAGGCTTCAGAAATGACAGCAGAAGGTAGACAGCAGACGTGAACTTGGGCTCCATGGAAAACACCAGCGAGGGTAGGGGATCTGATACCCAGAGACTGCAGCCCAGCCTAAGGCGCTCCATTCAACTGAAAACAAAAAGACCAGCCAGACACAGCAAGTAGGCCTCTAATCCCTGCAATTTGGGAGGCTAAGGCAGGAGGATCATAACCTCAAGGCCAGCCTGGCAGTTTAGCAAGACTCCGTATCAAAAAAATAAATAAAATAACTTGCCTACTTTAAATAAATTCAACACCACTGGACCCCTCCTGCATATTCTCAATTCTTTTGAAGTGCTAAGATGGTTCTTCCAAGGACCTTTCAATGCAAATGCCCTCCTTTTGAGTGTCTAATTCTTGCTTGCTCTGAAATCTCCTCTGCACCATCGCTTCCTCCGGGAAAGCTCTCCTGGGCCTGGGCTGGGACACTGGCGCATGCCCGCACACCAGGCACCTCTCCTCCCTAGCGCTCAACCTTCACAATTACTTGCTGAGTGTGCTGCCACACGCTGGGCCGTGTGCCAAGAGCAGATGTGCTTCTGCCTGGTCCACGGGGTCCCCTTCCAGTGTCGCAGTGAGCTCCTGACACCTCCTCACTAAGACCTAGTATTTTATTATTTGTGTTGTTTTATTGTTGTATTTTACTGAGAAAAAATATAGATTTCTATTAATGACATTATTGAATGAATGAATGAATGAATGGGGGTTGGTGCCTGGCTCTAGCAGGAATGCTACAAATCAGGCCTCCTGGCCTTCTTCAGAAATTATCACAGAGGGCTCCTCCCTACCCTGTCCCATTGGTGAATACTGTCTCGAGATGAAATCTGAGTAAGGCTTTAAGTGACAATGATAATTATGATAGTAACGAGAATAGCCACTACTATCTAGTGAGCGATGCTAATTGCCTTATATTCTCTATTGCATGTAATCTATACTATAATTCTGGGCTTGTGGATATGTTTTCTTCCATTGTGTAAAAGAAGGAAGTCATAGCTAAAAAAAAAAATTAGCAACTTAAGTCACACCACTGTAAAACGTAGTGTTCAAATTTGTACTCACATCTGTCTACAGATCTCATGCTCTCAACCTCTACAGGGCGTCCCCTCTGGATGGGATGTTCTAATGTAAAGGATTTTTTTTTTTGAAGGGCATGATAGTTTATTTTAAAAAAGTGTAAGCCAGGCATGATGGCATATGCTTGTAATCCCAGTACTTGGGAGGATGAGACAGGAGGATCGCAGGTTCATGGCCAGCCTCAGCTACTTAGTGAGGCCCTCCGCAACTTAGTGAGACCCTGTTTCAAAATAAGAAATAAAATCAGCCAGGCATGGTGGCGCACGCTTGTGATCCCAGTACTTGGGAGGCTGAGACAGGAGGATCGCAGGTTGGCGGCCAGCCTCAGCCACTTAGTGAGGCCCTCCGCAACTTAGTGAGACCCTGTTTCAAAATAGAGAATAAAAAATAGGGCTGGGGGTGTAGCTCGGAGGTAGAATGCCCCTGGGTTCCATCCCCAGTACCACACACAAAAAAATTGTACCACACTGATCATGATGACCAGTATACATGTGATAATGGCTTTTCTCTTGGGTACTAACATTGTAGTATTTTAGTATCCTGAAATGTTTCAATAGGACCAAGAATATTGCAGAATAAAGATGTTAGATGAAAACGGACACTAATAACTCTGGTGTTCCAACCCACGGAATTAATTTAAATTAATTAAGTTAATTAATTTAATCAGTGGCATTATATTACCGAGTTATAAAGAACAAAAGTTCTCCTAGACGTAGGCAGCATGAATTTAGACTTCCTTGTACTTTCATCTTTAGTGTTTGTAATTTAAGCTATGTTCACCCTGGCTAAAGCACAATTATATAAATACCTCCAATAATTTCCATGCTACCATTATACAAATTTAGTGATTTTACTTAAAAAAAAAAGAGGCAAATAAATGTGAGTTTCCACTTACTGGTGGCTGTCGTTCCGCTGGCCGCCACATGCAATGAAGAGAGGGTTCTCAGGTAGGTGGCAGTCGCTGGGGAAACAGTGAGTTAGACATTTTCTTACCTCCTTGTCAAACATGAACTTTGCTGAGAATCAGTGGTGCACGTTAAGCCCCCTTCAAAAGGCTTCAAGTATCTGTCACCTAGACATGTAAGACCAAAGAGGAGCCAGGTCTTTCTGGACTCGGGGTGACTAAGATGACTTTGGGGAGTGATGTGGTCATAGGGACCATCATTTCAGACTTGTCCCCTTCTTCCCTCCCCCACCCCACCCCACTCACACCTGCTGAACACTCCTGCTAACGTGCAGTATCCTGAGGTTGAGGTCAGAGACTATGATGGAAACTGGTTCCCAGCTACATCACTTTCTTTTTTTTTTTTTTTTTGGTGGTACTGGGGATTGAACGCAGGGGCATTCTACCTCCGAGCCCCACCCCCAGCCCTATTTTTTTATTCTTTATTTCAAAACAGGGTCTCACTAAGTTGCAGAGGGCCTCACTAAGTTGCTGAGGCTGGCCGCGAACCTGCGATCCTCCTGTCTCAGCCTTCCAAGTACTGGGATTACAAGTGTGCACCACCATGCCCAGCTTGATCCCAGTTACATCACCTTCTGTGTAGTTTTGCCCACTGATGCTCAAATATGACTAAAGTGCTCGATTTCATTCTTTTTTTTTTTTAAAGTCTACTGGCCGGGCATGGTGGCGCATGCCTGTAATCCTAGTACTTGGGAGGCTGAGACAGGAGAATCACAGGTTCGAGAACAGCCTCAGCAAGTAGTGAGACTCTTATCAACCTAGTGAGACCCTGTTTTCAAATAAGAAATAAAATCAGGGTGGGAGTGTAGCTCGAAGGTAGAATGCCTCTGGGTTCAATCTCCAGTACCACAAAAAAAATTTTTAAAAATTTTAAAGTTTACAAATTCAATAATGAAATAGGAAATGAAGCGCCCCCTTGGACAAGGGGAAAGACCTCCGAGGATGGAAGGGAAGAGCTCTTTCAAGGGCCTGTCTCCAACTCTTAACTGAAGCACTGAGTCTCTTAACATCGGAGGAATGTGCTGGAGAGAGACCACGCTGAAGGCGGTTCCTGCGGAGGTCACAGGGAGGCCGGGGCAGTGTGCCAACAGTGCAGATCACAGGTGGGACAAGTAGCTACTGGAAAAGGATCCCAGCAAAGGAGCAGGGAGGAGCCGAGGAGCTTTCCCATCAACGCCTCTCAGCACCGACTTCGGGCTGAGCAGTGGTTCCGAATTCTCTTTGCTCCACAGCTAGGATTCAGAAGGGACCTGACGCCATCAGCATAAAACTTACGGTACATCTTGAGGTAAGAATTCTGGCAGGAATATAACTGCCATTATTTCACTGTTTCCCTAGGAAAACATACTCTTGAGTTTCAAATAACATGAGTAAGCTCTGGAAGATAACCTATTATTAGTAAGTTGGGAAACGCTTGTTAATATGAAAATATTTATGTTTTTCTCATAAATTTATTTGTGCTTTCTTTGGAGCCTTCTCCAAATTTCCCATAAGTTTCCATAAATTCTGACAAATGTTTCTTTATATATGTATGTGTAAAGAAGCAATCACTTTGTAGAATTTTGTGTCTTGATTCAAGAGACAGGCAATACGTCTCTCCCAATTATTTCTTTCTAATTAAAGGATAAGGTCCAGCTTGCCGGACAGAGTGGCACATCCCTGTAATCCCGATACTTGGGAGGCGAAGACAGGAGGAGCGCAGATTTGAGGTCAACCTCAGCAATTTAGTGAGATCCTATTTCCAAATAAAAGGGGTGGGGGTGTAGCTCTGAGGTAGAATGGTCCTAGGTTCAATCCCAGTACCAAAGGAAAAATAAAAAAAGAATAAGGTCCAGCTATGCATCTTTCCTCAGCTATGTGCAGAAGCAAACCAGAAACATCAAAAAATTATTTCCAGCTTTAAGATCATTACACAGGAATGATGTAATACAGGGGAATGCAGATCACTCTCTACCATGACCACATAATAGGAGTCCTTCCAGTATGAACTTAACTTCCTTCTAATAATAATTATAATAACAGCAGCCAACGTTTGTTGCATGATTACTTCCTGCTAGCCCTGTCCATGAGGGTACTCATTTACTGTTCACACCCTATGATGTCCACATTTTATAGACAAGGTCACATAACTCAGTAGAGACTGGTAGGTCTTGAACGGCAACCCCCATCCTCTCTCCAACCTTGTGAATGGCATTGGTATCAGACTGTTTATTACTGATTGTTACTCACCGACTCTTCAAATCAAGTTTACTACATACAAGGTTAATGCCAAACTTATTATCAAAGGGAATTTTGTTTCAGATCAACACAATGTGTAATTATGACTAACACGATGTGAATACCAGCAAATATTGTCAAGGGCACAGGAACATCACCCCGCATCTAATATCCTGGAGCTATGCTTCCAGAGAACACAAACTCCTACACACCTGAGCCTCCTGTGACCCTGACCTGGATGGAACGCCGCCTGGCTCAGCTGATGCCCAGGGGACGGGCTGTCCCACTGCCATGCAGCCCAGCAGCGTGGGGACATGAGTGTTCCTCGGGGAACCTCAGCTGGCTCCCTAGGACCTCGGGGGAGACTCTATGGGGGCCTGAAGATTGACTGTAGCTGGGGGCAGGGCATCTGAGTCTGAGGCTCTGGTTAGCTCATTTTTTCTTTTTGGTACTGGGGATTGAACCCAGGGGCATTCTACCTCTGAGCTACACCCCCAGCCCTATTTTATTTTTTATTTTGAAACAAAGTCTTGCTAGGTTGATAACTATCGCTACTCTCGGAGGCTGTTCTCAAACCTGTGATCCTCATATCTCAGCCTCCCAAGTACTGGGATTAGAAGTGTGCACCACCACACCTGGCTTCTGGTTAACTCTTATCCCAGACATGCCGAGGAGCGGGAGAAAGGACCCAGAGCCACTGCCCCATCGGGGCTAGATGTCAGATTTCCATAGAATACTGAGCCTCAGAAACCATTCCTTTCTGATTTTTTCCTCGGAGGATGGGGAAGGTGTCGCCCAGGTTCTGATGGCTCCTGTCCTTCTAGTGTCAGGTGAAGAATCATTTGAGCCCTGAGAGGTCAGCCAGGGTACCAAGCAGCACGGCCACTCTCCCCGGCAGCTGCAGTACATGCAGCAGGAGCCGCTCCAGAGCCCGCGGAGGGCTGACATCCCGCCCCAGCACGGGTTCCCCGAAGAAACGTCCAGACATCGCCTGGGGAGGCCGTTTCCTTCCCACCCGAGATAGTTCTGCAATATCTGTCCCTAAAACATCAGCCAAGCCAAGATAGGGACCAGTGAGGAATATGAGATGACAGAATTTCTACTCTTTTCCTCCTTGGATAGGTTAAGATGACACTTTATGAGATTGTTTTGTTTTTGTTTGATCAGGTGAAATACCCGAGAGTTAGGCTGGGGAATGGGGCGAGGGGTGAAGGCAGGGGGTGGCTGGTGTAAGAAACACATAGTAACTCACCTGGTCCCGTTCTCCAGCATGAAGCTTGTTAGGTGGTAGATTTTGGTGGTCCAAAACGCCATGTCATCCAGTCCTCCAAGGAAATATTCTTGGAACTGTTCCACCAAAAACGGGGACTTTGTGGAGTACGTAGGATAAAGCTACAGCAGAGAGAAAGGAAACTGAGGTACCACCCCTGCTGTCTCTATAATCCTTTAAGGATCAGAAGAACCAAGCCCTTACCTTGGAAACAGCCAACATCTCACCATACCTGCAACACAAACAATTTTGACCATTAACTGCAGCCTCTATAGAGAAATGAAGCAAATCATGAAGAGAAAGCCCCACCCATGTGTACCCGCTGTCAGGCAATTGTTTTTAAATAAGCAAGATCCATATGTCCAAACTCCACTCTCCAGATATAAACTTGAAAATATGCAAAGAAGCCAGTGTGGCACACGCCTGTAATCCCAGTACTTGGGAGGCTGAGATAGGAGGATCGCAGGTTCGAGGACAGCCTCAGCAAGTAGTGAGACTCTCATCAACCTAGCAAGACCCTGTTTCAAAATAAAAATAAAATTGGACTGGGGGTGTAGCTTGGAGGTAGAATGCCTCTGGGTTCAATCCCCAGTGCCACACACACACACACACACACACACAAAAAAAAAAAACCAACAAGAAATAAAGTGTGCTAAGAAAGTCACAGTAAAAGCAGGTGCAAAACTTTCCTCTGGGTTACACTTACATTTCCAAGAACTGAAGGTGACAACAGTCCACAATGGCTTTTTCAGTGATGACTTTTCGACCATAGAGTTTCTCATAAATTCCCACTAGATCTTTGGCGGGCACATACCTTAGAAATGCATTAGAATAAAACAAGAGATGTTTTGATTCTGAAGCTTAAAGACAACAATAACAACAGCAGAAATAACAGCCACTCCCAGTTATGCTATGATTATTATGCTCCAGATACTACGCAAAGGTCTTTACATGCACTGGCTATTCAATCCTGCCTATGACCCTTGGTGCTTAGTCCTTTTACAGAAGGGGAAACTGAGGCAGGGAAAAGTTAATTTGCTCAGTGATGCAGAGCAACAACTGGTCCCTTAAATATTTACAAAGGCCCACTCAAAGATTCGAAACTCAAGAACAAATTTAATTTTGTGAATTCAGAGTTCAAGAAGCAATTTAAAGCTGGGCGTGGTGTCACACACTTGTCATCCTGAAACAGGAGGATCGCAGGTTCAAAGCCAGCCTCAGCAGCTTAGCGAGACTCTCAACAATGTAGTAAGACCCTGTTTCCAAATAAGAAATAAAATCAGCTGGGCGTGGTGGCGCACACTTGTAATCCCAGTACTTGGGAGGCTGAGACAGGAGGATCCGGGTTCGCGGCCAGCCTCAGCTACTTAGTGAGGCCCTCCGCAACTTCGTGAGACCCGGTTTCAAAATAAAGTATAAAAAATAGGGCCAGTACCGCAAAAAAAAAAGAAAGAATAAAAAAAATAGGGCTGGGGGTGTAGCTTGGGGGTAGAATGCTCCTGGGTTCAATCCCCAGTACCACAAAAAAGAGCAATTTAAAGTATTCTCACTTTTTTTAAGTTGAATTATTCTCAGTAACCACCCTGACATGCTAGTTTCAGAATATACAGCGTAAGTAACAGAAAGAACTCTCTGTCCAGCCTTTGCTCCACAGATACTAGTTATTTTAGTTGGAAGGAGAGAAGTATTTTAAAATTAGACTTATGGTCAGACATGGTGGTGCATGCCTGTAATCCCAGTACTTGGGAGGCTGAGACAGGAGGATTGCAGGTTCAAGGACAGCCTCAGCAAGTAGTGAGACTCTCATCAACCTAGTGAGACCCTGTTTCCAAATAAGAAATTTAAAAAATTGGGCTGTGTGTGTAGCTCGAAAGTAGAATGCCTCTGGGTTCAATCCCTAGTACAACAAAAAATAAAATAAGACTTATGCTAATCATCTTTTATCTTAAAAATCTTTAGAATATAGAAGACAAATATCACAACCCTTAAAATCTGGCTTTAGCAGTGTGGTGGTGCATGCCTGTAATTCCAGTACTTGGGAGGTTGAGACAGGAGGATCTCAGGTTCGAGGACATCCTCAGCAACTTAGTGAGACCCTCAGGAACTTATCAAGACCCTGTTTCAAAATAAATAGGGCTAGGGGTGTAGCTCAGAGGTAGAATGTCTCTGGGTTCAACCTCAGTACCAAAAACAAGAAATAAAATCTGACTTTATATTTAGAGGAAAGAAAGGATTGAAAAGTCCATTTATTTTATTTTATAAGAGCACTGGAATGGCCTTTTCAGTAAAAATAGCTTAAAAGGCCAGATCAAATAACAAACATATTTGTTTTAATGAATCACTAAGCTAGCAAGAAAGTAAAAACTTTCCAAAGACTGAAAACAAATAGAAACTGGAAACTTTGGGAGGTAAGCAAGTGGGAAGGCCAGCTTTCACCCTGACGGTATCTGCCAAACCTGGGAGCCTGGGGGGGTTTTGATGGTAAACGGGGGGGCAGGAGACAGGACAAAGGAACCAACCAGAGTGGGCCATCTCAGAGATCCCTGCACCAAATCTAGAAAGCAAAGGCCCATTATATCTTCTGCATGAGTATGAGCTAGAAATAAAGTGACACACAGCCGGGCGTGGTGGTGCACGCTTGTAATCCCAGTACTTTGGGAGGCAGAGACCGGAGGATCCGGGTTCGCGGCCAGCCTCAGCTCTCTCTCTCTCTCCCTCTCTCTCTCTCTCTCTCTTTACTTAGTGAGGCCCTCTGCAACTTCGTGAGACCCGGT
>PVJS01033581.1:7011-22187 GCA_004027185.1 Glis glis
TTTTTTATTTTTTTTTTTTTTTTTTTTGCGGTACCAGGTATTGAACGCAGGGGTGTTCTACCTCCGCGCTACGCCCCCGGCCCTATTTTTTATACTTTATTTTTGAAACCGGGTCACATGAAGTTGCGGAGGGCCTCACTAAGGAGAGAGAGAGAGAGAGACAGGGAGAGGGAGAGAGAGAGAGAGAGAGGCGCGCGCGCGCATGCGCATGCACAAGCTGAGGCTGGCCGCGAACCCTCCGGTCTCCGTCTCCCAAAGTACTGGGATTACAAGTGTGCGCCACCACACCCGGCCTTATTCTTTATTTTGAAACAGGGTCTCACTAAGTTGCAAAGGGCCTCACTAAGTAGCTGAGGCTGACCGCGAACCTGTGATTTTCCTTGTCTCAGCCTCCCAAGTACTGGGATTACAAGCGTGCGCCACCACGCCCGGCCAAGGAATCACTTTCATTGACATTATGTACATATGTGAGAATCCCAATATCAATCTCAATATCCTGTATGGGGAGGGAGAGTGGGGAGGGAGCTGGGTGGAAAGACTACCACGTACTGTGTGTATGTATGTCACTATTACTATGAACTCCATTATGATGTGAGATTATAATGCACCAATAAAAGTATAAAAAATAAAGATAAAAAATAAAAAATGCTAGAGCTGGAAGGGACTTAGAGAATGAACTTCTCCATTTCTAGTTATGCCCAAGTGTATCTTGGGAGGGCTGTGGGGACGGGACCTGGAAGCCGCACCTGCAGACCTCTGCCTCACCCCGACTCCCTGGGGGCTACTTCAGTCACATTTCTTTTTTTAGGTACTGGGGATTCAACCCAGGGGCTTTCTACCTCCGAGCTACAACCCAGCTGTTTTTCTTTTTTATTTTGAAACAGGATCTTGCTAGGTTGCTCAGGGTTTCCCTAAGTTCCTAAGGTTAGCCTCAAACCTGCCATCCTCCTGTCTTGGCCTCCCAAGTACTGAGATTATAGGCATTTGTCACAATGCCCGGCTCACACTTCTGCTTCTATCTGTTTATATGTGGGGGCTATACCAACCATGTCTTTTGGAAAAAGGGAATTCTCTTTAAAAAAAAAAGTTTACAAATACTTGACACACGAGGAAACTGAGGAATGGAGAGGGTAAACAACCTGCCTACGGTGACGCATCATGCAAGCCACGTCAAACTGGACTTATCAGAGTTGGCTATGTATGCAAAGTAGCTACCTCAATCTTCGTTTTACAGCATCATATCAAAACTTCCTTCAATACCAACCAGATCTAAAATATAAACAACCAAATAGGTGTATAAACAGGCCTTCGGTATTTCATGGCAATGCTTTCCTAAAATAGGGAGGACAACTTGCCAAGGGTGAGGCTCCAGCTGAGGAAGCAAAATCCCTGACACATTTCTGCTTAGTGGCCAGTGATGCTAATAAGCCTGCCCCCTCCTGTATCTCAAGGGGATGAGCTGGAGCATATGGCCAAAACCCGTATAGGTCAACAACAGAATGTTAAACACAATCCATCACTTTGCCACAACTGATAGGGTCCGAGTAGCACAGAGGTGGAGTGTTCAGAATGGACAGCCAGATAACAGACTGCTCACTGCATTCTTTGGTTACTAAAAATGAGGCTACTTTGGACCTTTATGATAGAAAGTCATACAGTAGCCAAAAAGAGTCAGAAAAAAACATGGCTGTGGCCAATGTTTGTGACCAGTCATCCAGAAATGAGGGGTCTAAAAGACCATGTCCGAGGCCCTCTTCAAAAGATCACAGTCTTCCAGGGCTTAATCTTAAATGATCCCTGTTTTAATATTTAATATCTTCCAGGCCTTGAGTCTGACATTTCACTGCCAAAGTAAAGGAGGACCAAAGAAAATATAAGAAAGCATATTATTCACAGGACAAAAGAAAAGTGTGTAAGCAATTTCAAAGTATAAGCTTTACTGACAGGAATTTCCATTAATAAAGATTAGATGCTTACAAACTTGCTGCTAGAGCCAGCAAGAGGGTAAAAAAAAGTTCAAATAGTAGTAAAGAATGCTCTGATTTTCCTTTATTCTTTGTTTATTTTGTTTTCAGTTTCCTACATATTACTCAATTTCCTTGTTTTTATCTTCATTTGTATATTTTGCATGTGGCTTCCATAACAAAACACCCCATCTTCGTTCTTTTATATCTCCCAGTTCAAAATTCACCTTCAAGCCAGGTGTGGTGGCACATACTTGTAATCCCAGTACTTGAGAGGCTGAGACAGGAGGATCACAGGTTTGAGACCAGCCTCAGCAACTCAGAAAGACCCTGTTTCAAAATAAAATAGGGCTGGAGGGGGTAGCTCGGAGGTAGAATGCCCCTGGGTTTAATCCCCAGTACCACCAAAAAATTTACCTTTATAAAACTTTTCAAGGTTGTTTTCCTAATCATTATCACCCTTTCATGCTACACTAAAAGAACAAGACTTGAAGCTTGGCAATTAAGCACCTTTTAATCTACTGGGTGTTAGATGTGTCTACAATATAGACTGGTAGAGGTCACAAATCCTCCATTTACAAAATGGACCAGTTTATGGCTCCTGAAAAAAAAAAATGTAAGATTTGGGTGGGGTGGAGGGAGTAAAGAATAAAATGCAGATAAGGGTACACAACTCTCTGTAATTAAAAAAATATAAGCAGCAAAATAGGATTCCATCAAGACATCTTCCTTTCTTTTTCTTCTTCTTCTTCTTCTTCTTCTTCTTCTTCTTCTTCTTCTTCTTCTTCTTCTTTTGGTATGAGGGATGGAATCCAGAGGCATTCTACCTGTAGGCTTTACTCCCAGCCCTATTATCTTTTGAAACATGGTCTTGCTAAGTTGCTGAGTATCTCACTAAGTTGCTGAGGCTATGATCCTCCTGTCTCAGCCTCCCAAGTACTGGGATTACAGGTGTGTGCCACCACACCCAGATAAGACATCTTTCTTTCTAATACAGGAAAAGAGATCAAAAGGTTTATAGCCCCGTGTTCTAGTTCACTCATTACATCTTTAAATCTGTACACTTATTCCTTCAACAATATCTAATTTAACAATATTTATTAAGGGTTTACTCTATGCAAGACACTATTCTGGTCACTTAGAGATCAATCAGTAAACAAAACAAAATTCTACACCATTGAACTTATACTTGAGTGGGGTGGGCAGGAGAGGGTACACACACACACACACACACACACACACACACACAGACACTGTGTGTGTGTGTGTGTGTGTGTGTGTGTGTGTGTGTGTACTATGTTAGAAGGTAATCAATAATATGATTTGATTTTTTTCAGTACTGGGGATTGAACCCAGGGGCATTCTACCTCTGAGCTACACCCTCAGCCCTATTTTATTCTTTACTTTGAAACAGGGTCTCACTAAGTTGTGGAGGGCCTCACTAAGTAGCTGAGGCTGGCCGCGAACCTGCTATCCTCCTGTCTCAGCCTCCCAAGTACTGGAATTACAAGAGTGCGCCAGCACACCTGGCTAGTAATATGATTTTAAAAAGAAAGAGAACGGGGCTTTGGGGCTCAGCCATGTCACAGTAGAGAGGTGTTGCAACTTCCGTAGAGTGGGCAGGCTAAGCCTCATTTTGAAGAGGACGTGAAAGGAATAAGTGAGGGAGGCATCAGGAGAAAGAATATTCCAGGCACGCAGTCAGTACAAAGGCCCTGAGGCAAAGGAAAGACCAAAGTGGCTAGAGAGAATGAGCACACAGGAGAATAGTAGAAGACAAGATTGGGGTTGGTATCAGATTTTTTTTTTTTTTTTTGCAGTACTGGGGATTGAACCCAGGAGCGTTCTACCTCTGGGCTACACCCCCGGCCCTATTTTTTATACTTTATTTTGAAACCGGGTCTCACGAAGTTGTGGAGGGCCTCACTAAGTAGCTGAGGCTGGCCGCGAACCCCGATCCTCCGGTCTTCACCTCCCAAGTATTGGGATTACAAGCGTGCACCACCACGCCCGGCCTCAGATTATTTTTAATATAACAGCTTTACTGAGATAGAATTCAGAGTCCGTACAATTTTTCCCAAACCATGAGTTTTACTATATTAAAAGGGTTGTGCAGTTATCACCTCTATCAATATTAGAACATTTTCATTGTAAGGAACAGATTTTGTCTTAAGGCACAGAAAGAACTTTGGATTTTCCTCTGAGTCAAAAGCGGGGGCATCGCTGTAACTGTGGGAGGTGAAGGGCGGCAGGACGGGAGCTGAGGGCGGTGGTCACACTTACGGGGCGGAATGTGGTGGTGATAAGAACGGTGGAGTGGTCTGATACGTTGAAGTAGAGCCACCAGGATTTGCTGATGGACTAGATGTGGGTTCTGGGAGAAAGGGGTTGAGAATAACACCCAAGGTTAGGGGCCAAATGATAGGAAGAAGAATTGCACTGACTTACAGTAGGAGCAGATGTAGGAGGATAACTAGGAGGGCAACCTTTGTCATTTTAAGTTGGAGATGTTTATTGTACATCCATCCACACAACGATGATGAGTAAGCTCTGACCAGGTTGGGAATGTATTTGGGAGTCATCAGCATATAAATATTTACGGCCATGAGACAGCTGAGGTCACCAAGAGCATGAGGATAGATGGAGAAGAGGTCCAAGGACTGAGCCATTAAGAGGCGAGGAAGAAGAAAACTTCACAAGGACATTGATGGGTGAACAGAATCACCTCTACTATTTCAGAGACAGAAAACTCAGAAATCTGTTCAAGCCAGGTGTGGTAGCACACATCTGTAATCCCAGACGTTGGGAGGCTGAAACAAGAGGGTCCCAGATTTGAGGCCAGCCTCAGCAACTTAGCGAGACCCTCAGCAAATTAGTGAAACCATGTTTCAAAATAAAAAATAAAATAGGGCTGGCGGTGTAGCTCAGAGGTAAAATGCACCTGGGTTCCATCCCCTGTACCAAAAAAAAAAAAAAAAAAAGGAAAAGGAAAATGTAAAGAAAAAGAAGAGAAAGAAAGAAAAGAAGCCTGTTCAAGATTTCAAGATGCAAGAACAAACTACCAATGGCCAATTACTAACTTGGACCACCCACCTACCTACCAACCAGCGATTAGCCCACCAACAGACTTCTAGAACATTCCTCCTGGGCTGCAAGCCTTCTGATGCACACTTTCCAGCTGGGAGGTGGGGAAAGGGGGTGAGGGAAGAAGTCCTCCCCATCTGACACAGAATGGCTGGGCCCCGCTTGGCTGGTGAAATGAACGTGGTGGCAGCACCAGGCAGTTGACCCCAAACTCAGAACAACACCATGACTCCTCTGTTACGATTCTTCATAGCTGAAAAGAATTTCCCTAAGGTAAGGAGTTTCTAAACACACAAAAGATGGCACTAGGGGTATTATATTCATTTTTGATGGTAGGTAACAAATTACTGCAAATTTAGTGGCTTAAAACGACATCCATTTTTTTTTAAATCTCACAATTCTGTCTGGGCATAGCCAGACGTTGTGGCACACACCTGTAATCCCAATACTTGGGAGGCTGAGACAGGGGGATGGCAGGTTTGAGGCAAGCCTCAGCAACTTAGTGAGCCCCTCTGCAACTTATTGAGACTCTGTTTCAAAATAAAAATAAAATAGGGCTGGGGGGCATAGCTCAGAGGTAGAATGCCCCTGTACCTGCCCCCCCACCACACACACATACAAAGTCTGGGCATGGCTTAGCTGGGTTCTCTTCTCAAGGTCTCAGAAAGCTAAAATCAGTGTTGGCCAGGCTGCATTCCTATCTGGAGACTTGACTAGGGGAGGATCTGCTTCTAAACTTCCTAGGGTTGTTAGAAAAAAAATCATTTCTTTGCAGCTGTCCTTTGTGTAGTTTGTGTCTTTCAAGCCAGCAATGGAATAATAAATCCAGTCTCTCTCCAGAGAAGGCCTCGTTCTCTTCTGAATGCCTCGCCTGTCCAGGTTAGGCCTCTCTAGGAGAATCTCCTTTTCCTTAACTCCCAGTCAACTGATTAAGGACCCTAATTACTCCTGCGAAGTCCTTTCACCTGGGACTTTGCAATGGAATGTAATAAATCCTGGGTGTGATAGCTCAGCACCATTGCCATGTTCTAGTGGTTAAAGCAAGTCGTGGGTTTTGCCCACATCAAAGGGAGACAATTATGAAGAGTGTAACACCAGGGGTAGGAGATCATCAAGGACACCTTAGAAGTGTGTCTACCACAGCTAAGGTCCAAGAAAGTAAACCTTCCTGTTAAGTTCAAAGGGAAGGTTGGGCCTGGTGGCACATGCCGGTAATTCCAGTACTTGGGAGGCTGAGATAGGAGGATCGCAATGTTTCAAGAGCAGCCTCAGCAACTTGGCAAGACTCCCAGCCAACCTAGTGAGACCCTGTTTCAAAACAAAAAGTGAAAAAGGCTGGGGTGGGGGTAGCTCAGAGGTAGAGTGCCCCTGGGTTCAATCCTCAGTAGCAATAAATAAATAAATAAATAAATAAATAAATAAGACTTTACCTGTTGGAGTTATTATACTGATTATAATAGCAAGTAGCTATTATAGTCCTCTGATTTACCATTGGATACCAACTCCCCTCAGGGGTCATAACATTTACAAATCTATAACCACTGTAATGTATAATGGCAATCGGTGTAGCTAAGTACAGTTCCTACTTCCAGCCACGAGGCCTGGCTCAGAAGATAATCACTGATGAAACATCCTAGGTGAACTCAGTAATGGGGCAAAATGAGGTAACATCTGAGTCAGAAAGGATGACAAATGAATATTTTTGAATACTGGAAGACTAAGATTATCTCATAGAGAAAACTCCACAACACTTGAACAAATAACTTTCCCCTGAGTCCAAATATAGCACAGTATAGTTTTTGAGGGAGGGACTAACCCTATATTTTTTGCCATTTTATAGCACATTTTTATTGCATACAGTTGACTTGGGTGGGGCACTATTAGGATTGTGTTTCATTCGAATTGATGTAAACAATGCACGGGTTCTACTGTCCCACAGCTTCCATTCAGATGACTAAAGTCATGGGACTTTCAGCATAGCTAGCTGATGACAGTGGATACTATTTTGTCCCCAAATCCAGTTCAAGCATGGCCATACAAATTAGATCATGACCTCTTTACAGGCAAAGAACTAGAAAGTGTGTAGTTCTTGGTATGTAATAGGACATCAAAAATATTTTGAATTAATGTTAAAGGTGGACTATCTTAAGAGACAATCCATGCAATGCACAGGACTGCAGGATTCTGAGATCTTGTTTGATTCTCAGATTCTATTCAACTCAATAAACACTGACAGTGCTTCTACTAAATGCAGGAATCGTGCTAGGTGTTGATGAAGTCACAGTCCTTGCTGTCAAGAAGGTCACATGATCCCCTATTTCTTTGTTAGCTTGCGTCATACTTCATTCCAAAGAACCTCTAAGAAATAGCTAAGTGAACAGAACCTTGGAGTTCCATGGAACACAGTTCAGCAATCTACAAATGATGACTCAGGCCAGATGTGTAATTCAGATTTTGTTTGCAAAACTGAAAATGCTTTAGTACCTGCCTAAATTTCAAAGGTAAAGCAGGGCATGGTGGTACAGATTTGTAATCCCAGTACTTGGGAGGTTGAGAGAGGAAGATCTCAGGTTCAAGGACAGCCTTTGCAAGTACTAAGACTCACATCAACCTAGTGAGACCCTGTTTCAAAATAAAGAATAAAATAGGGTTGAGGGTGTAGCTTACAAGTAGAATGCCCGTGGGTACAATCCCCAGTACCACACACACACACAAAAAGAAAAGAAAACAATGTTGAGGATTTTGTGTGTGTGTGTGTGTGTGTGTGTGTGTGTGTGTGTGTGTATGCTGGGGATCGAACCCAGGGCTTCACAGGTGCTAGGTTAGCACTCCACCACTAAATTACAACCCCAGCCCCAATGTTGAGGAATTCTTTAACAAAGACACCTCATGTTTGCATTTAAGGTATAACTATGAGACATGCATGCACCCTTAGGCGAATTATGCATTGAAGACAACCATTCCTTTACTCAAACACTGTCCCTTGCTGACAATGCAGTTAGGGACTGAGTGCACAATGGCAGCTCAAATAAATGAACCAGAAAATCGACCCATCGCTTTTCTTTTCCATTAAATAAAGATCAAGAGAGCTGGAAAATATTTTATCTAGAATGATAAAAACGCAAGGGTATAAAATTCCCGTGTACCTTTGCAAAATTTACTTCTGTGACCTTTAGCGGCTCAGTGACCTTAATAATGTAAGCACTGTTTTGAATGCAAGCATGTGGGAGGCAGTCTCACCACTTTTGGTAACTTCAGTAGGTTCATGAAATATTTTTGCATTTACTGCATAAACTCATAAGACAAAGGAAGGGATTTTTGAACTGTTCAGTGAAAGTCTACATATTAAAGTTTGTTTTAAAGAAATGTGTAACTCCTGCTTGCAATTATAAAAGTCTGCTTTCCACCTACAAGTTGCCATTATCTCAAAGGTGAAATTTTAGCATATGACTAAAACGTCCTATAGCTACAGCTTCATGATTCAGCATCTAACATCAATAATTCACAGTGAGATCATAGGATCTCTGTGGAGGGTAGTGACATGCTCACTTGTTTTCTGCAAGGAAGCTGAGGGCATATGGAGAGCATTTTGAATTGAGACTGTGGCTGGCTTGTCTGGGTGTCGGATTTTTGTCTCTCAGCTGGTGGCGCATGCAGAAGGGCCCTTCTTTGAGAAAGGTACTTTGAGAAAGGTGAACTTGGGTCATCAGGCTGGGATTCACAGCTGTGGTCACCAGCTCCCTGCGGGTTTCCCGAGCACGCAGGGGGTGGGAAGCCTTTCTGCTTTCTGTGGAAGGAATACATTCCAGCTTGGTTCCCTGCCATCATTAAACACAAGCGTGTTGGTTTTTCTTTTTGGTACTTCCAACCCTTGAACCTTCCAAAAATAAACCAGCCACTGAAATACTACTACTACTAATAAGCAGCTTTGCCTAGACTTATATAAACAACACTTTTGAGGTAAACTTTGTCCGGGAGGTCTGGACACTCTATCTCTGTATCTATGTATCTATGTATCTATCTATTTATCTATCATCTACCTATCTACCTATCTATCTATTGTAATCTGCTAATAATTACTAGACTTGGGTGCATTAACCCTGGAAATAGTTTTGATAGCAACCCCTTCAAAGAAAAAATATAAAGGATAACTTGTAGAAAGTGCATCACCTAGAAAAAACAATTGGCAGGTCGATGCAGCCCAAGCTGAAGCCACCTCCCGCCGCTGCAGAGCCCTCCACTCCAGAGGGCCCCCACCGGCCGATAAGAGAGCAGGCTCGGGACCCGCCTTCCGGGTCCCCGCACCGCCCGCGTCCTCTGGGCTCACCTCCCGCGTAGCTCCTCCCCCTTCCGCCCCTGTCAGCCTGGCTCCAGGAGCTGGGGTCAAATTGCCGAAGAGGGCTAATTCCCATAGACCAATGGCCACGCTTCATGCAAATGAGACTAGCCATGATTGGTTGAGGGCTGTCAGGATAACTCCGGCCGGCCGGGCCCTTTGTCCTCCAGTGGCTGTGAGGCAGCTGCGGTGTTGGTGTCGCGGCTCTGGGCGAGGTGCGGGGCGGTGAGCGAAGGAGCGAGCAGGCGGGCGGTGCGGAGGGGAGGAGGCGCGGCGGCGTCGCGCGAGGGGTGGCCGGACTTGGCCGGGCCGGAGCGCTCCGTACGACGCCTGGGAGCCATCGGAGAGGGCCGGCGCCCTCGCGCCCACCGTGGCAGGAGCAGCTCGCACGCCGCGCTCTCTGTGAGGGACCTGCAGTTGCAATATGACTTTGGAGGAATTCTCGGCTGGAGAGCAGAAGACCGAAAGGTAAGCCGTCCCGCGGACCTCTGCGGCCCGCACTCCCCGCGCCCCTCGGTGCAGCCGGGCTGCGGGAGTTTTGCCGGAGAGCGAGCGGAAAAGTTTGCCGAGGGCATCTCGCGGCCGAGCCCCGCCGGGGCCCCAGCGGAGACAGAAGCGGCTCCAGGGCGGGCAGCTGGTGGCGGCGACCCCCGGGGAGGGTGGCGGGGCACCCTCGGGGCTTGGCACGGGCCGCGGGCCTCGGGGCGCGTGAGGGGTCAGCAGGGGTGACGCGGCCGGGGCAGCCCGGGGTTTGCAGACAGCCCGGTGCGCTGGTCCTCGGAGGGAGGGTCGTGGTACCGGGTGAGGGGCGGCAGAGGTCCCCGAGCTGACGGGCCCCCTCGCCTCTGCCCGCACGCAGGATGGACAAGGTGGGCGATGCCCTGGAGGAAGTGCTCAGCAAAGCCCTGAGTCAGCGCACCATCACCGTCGGGGTGTACGAGGCGGCCAAGCTGCTCAACGTGTAAGTGGGGCCATCGCTGGCCCTTCGTGGCATCCCCTTCCCGCCCCAGCCCGCGGAGGTCGCTTCCGGGGCGCCCCTCGCCCTGCAGCGCCCCTCGGCGCCTTGCATCTGCCGCACGCCGCCTGCTCCAGGCGGGAGCAGCCAGGGCAACCCCGGGACCCGCTGGGGGGTGCGGGCGCACACGCGGGCCGGGGAGCCCCTGCGCTCACCCGCGCCGTCCGCTGCCCGCAGCGACCCGGATAACGTGGTACTGTGCCTGCTGGCGGCGGACGAGGACGACGACCGGGACGTGGCTCTGCAGATCCACTTCACCCTGATCCAGGCGTTCTGCTGCGAGAACGACATCAACATCATGCGCGTCAGCAACCCGGGCCGGCTGGCCGAGCTCCTGCTGCTGGAGACGGACGCGAGCCCGGCGGCCAGCGAGGGCGCCGCGCAGCCCCCGGACCTGCACTGCGTGCTGGTGACGGTAAGGGACGAGGGGACTGCGGCGGGCGGGGCTAGAACCCCCGAGGGAAGAGGGATTGAGTAGCCCGACTGCAGACCTGGAACGGTGGGGGTCAAGAGGGTGACTGCCTTTGCCCCACTAAAGTGTGCGGTGGACTTTCAGCCGAGATGTACTAGTTTCATCATCGGGATTTTCTCTGGTACTGAACAAGTCTAAGCATGTTGGCGGCTGCCAGCAGCGGAAGAGATCCCTGTGAGTCAGCAGTCAGCCCAGCTACTCCCTACCTACATCTGCACTACCTCCCGTGACTAATTCCTTTAGCAGGGCAGATTAGATAAAGCCAAATAAATTCCTGGCTCACCCCTCATTAAGAAGTCAGCTTCATTCTCTGCCAGTCAAGGCTAAAAATAGAAATGATGTAGGAGACAGACCTTATTAATTCCCTAGAAATACGTTAAGAAAATAGAGTGGAATTTTTTTCTTTGCAATTTTGCAAATTTCTAATGGCCTTTTTTTTTTTCCTGATAAAAACCTTTGGTGGGTAGATAACATGTTTTCAGAAGCAAATGTGCTAGCTTTGTCTTCTGAATTTTACTCCTTTTTGACTGGTCTAGGGAAGTGGCAGCCTTCTTTTGCTGCTCCTGAAAAGTACTCCTCTTATCTTTTGGGAAGATAACAGGTGGCAATTCCAGTTAACTGCTGTGCAGCTCTGCGCACAGCATGGAAATATTTCTCAGAATTGTTTCACTTGTAGCTCTGCCAGAGTACAAGTTTGGTAGGGCAAACCTGGGAATGATATCTCATGCAAAACTTAATAAATACCATGCACACATACGTGTGTGGCTCACATGTGTTTAGACTTTGCAGAGTATAGTTTAATAGATAATTACCCTTAATTGCTTTAAAGAAAAGCCAACTACCTAGAAGAAATCTTCTTGTGCATATCACTTGTCTCCATGTCACATGGCCAAAATATAGAATATTTAAGTATCTTCCCTCAAAAGTAGTGTATGATTATTAGCAAGTGATGATGATGATGATGATGTGTGTGTGTGTGTGTGTGTGTGTGAGAAATTAATTTTTCTAAATTTGTTCCCAGAATCCACATTCATCACAATGGAAGGATCCTGCCTTAAGTCAACTTATTTGTTTCTGCCGGGAAAGTCGCTACATGGATCAGTGGGTTCCAGTGATTAATCTCCCAGAACGGTGATGGCATCTGACTGAAAATAACTGAACCAAATTGCACTGAAGTTTTGAAATACTTTTGTAGTTACTCAAGCAGTTACTCCCCACACTGATGCAAGGATTACAGAAACTGATGTCAAGGGGCTGAGTGAGTTCAACTACATGTTCTGGGGGCCCGGAGATAGATGACTTTGCAGATGGAAGGAGGTGAAAATGAAGAAGGAAGCTCTGTTGAAACAGAAATACAAGTCAAAAGAACAAAAATTACTAAGAACTATGCAGGAAGGAAAACTATGTATTAATTTAGGATGGTTGCGTTACCTTACAATAAACCAAAATATGCTTTGTTAAAGTTTAAATGTGCAGCAGTAGTTTGGGTATTGTGGGTTCATATGCCCTCAAGTCAAAAGAAAAGCTGAAAGGGTTAATCATATTTTGAAACCGTATTTTATTGTATTTTTTGATGAGATGGTAAATTCTCAAAAGTTTTATTATAAATTGTACTAAGTTATTTTATGACGTGGAAGGTTATTTATGCTATAAAATTTTTTTTGAAACACAATACCTACAATAAACTGGTATAGAATAATTGCATCATTTCTTAATGTATGCTTTTGTCTCTTGTTAGCTTGGACTTTATTAACAGATATTTTTCTCTACACTCGGTCAGAAAAGTCAGAAAAAAAACGGGGTTAAGGAAAAGGAATAGTTAAAAAGTCAACTTGCCAAGTTGGAAACAAATAATTACAGTTCAGTGGCCTTAGTTCTATAATGAAACTGTGGACACAATGTTGTGGAAGCAGAGAGGAATTAACAGAGCTACCTGAAAGATGAGTGAAGGTTTTACTGGGGAGAGATCACTTTATTTGGGTCTTAAACATGTTTCATTTTTCTAAGTAGAAGAAAGGGGTATTACCAGCAGTTACACTAGTTTGTGCAAAGGTGTGGAGGCCTGAAGGACCACAACCTGTTCAGGGAACACTGTGTGCTTTCACCTCTGGTGTGGAAAGATAAGAGATATGGAAGAAAAAGGTGGCGATCGGGCCCAGGCTGAAGGGCATTCCGTGTCACCCTATGCATTTGGGCTGTCTTCTGTAAATGTGAGCAGTCTGCAGAAGGAAGTAGCAGGGTCAGTGTTGTAGGAAGATAACATTGGGCTATGGGAAATGGCTACTGGGATGAATGGCTGTAGGTAAAAAGGCCAATTAGGAAGTGAGTGTACCAGTCCGAGGCTGTGCAATTTACAGGACCATATTTAGGGAAGAAACACAAGTGGCCTGGCAAAGTTTTGCAGTGCCCTAGTGTTTTGTGCCTTCCAGCTAAACATTTCCACTACAGTTCTGAGGGATCTAGTTAAATTATGTCAGATGGGAAAGATGGCAAAGAGCAAAGAAGCAAAAGAAATGAAAGCCTTTAGCAGAGCAATCATCTTTGAGTTGGAACAGTCACTTGATAATTAACTGCAACAATCTCATGTAGGCAGAGCCAAAGAAAGCAAAAATGCTTACAGAGGCAAGGCCTCGCAGAGCTTTAGTCCACAGGATTTTTCTTTGTCTGCTTCTTAAACCAAACCCCTTCTCAAACCCAATGTTCCCCCTGTCATCTCTCTCCCATCCTTATCATGACTACATACAATCAGGAAAAAGAGTAGAGAAAAAACAACTGATAGCAACAAAAACCTCTTAAGTGTCTGCATATCTTAGAACAGACTCACGAGCCCTTCTTGCAGTGAAATTTCTACTTTTCCACATCTGCTATAAATGTGGGCTTTTAGACCTTGTTTAGGTTTCTTGTATCTTTAAACCAGTGTGCAAAGCGTAACTGGAATTTAATATTTGCTTTTTATATTACCAGAAGATTAAGAGCAGTGTTTTAAACAGGTTTTCAATCTTTCTTCATAACTACTGTTTGATAAAAAACCCTTACCCAAAGATGAGTGAATTATACCAGGTAGGCAGAATGGAGAAAAGCAGGTTTGGTGGAAAGAGCATGAGTAGCAACCATTCTCAATTAGTTCTTCTCCATCCTGTTCTCGTTTGTAAAATGGAGATAAAATTACCCATCTTGCAGAGTCTTTGCCTCTTCTATATCTCTGGAACGTCCAGGAAGGCAAGAACCAATATCTGGTTCATAGTTGTTGCCTGGTAGGTAGTACATGTGCCAGGTAGCAATTACTATTTGTTAAAGGAATAAATAGAAATAAAGAATGCAGGACTGGGGGTGTAGTTCAGTGGTAGAGCATATGCTCAGCATGCATGAGCCCTGGGTCAACCCCTGGCACACACACACACACACACACACACACACACACACACACACACACAGAAAAGCTAACTACTCGACACGTGACAATTGTTCAATAGACTATTACTAAAACCCAGGTGATAGTATTAGAAAACTGTTTTTTGGTACTGGGGATTGAACCCAGGGACAGAATACCTCTGAGCTATACCCTGGCCCTTTTTGAAACACGGTATTGATAAGTTGCTGAGGGTCTCCCTAACTTGCTGAGGCTGGCCTCAAATCTGCAATCCTCCTGTCTCAGCCTCCCAAGTACTAGGATTACAGACATGCACCACTGCACCCCACTAATAGGAAAACAAGGCCTCAAAGAGATCCGTCTGTTGCTTAGGATTAAAAAGGAGTTCGAATCTATTCTAGATTCATAAGGCTTAGAGGTATAAAGTGGTAGTATACAATCTTCAGATTGTTTTATTTGTGGGAAATCTCAACAGTTAATGCAATGCTGTTGTTTTGGGTTTTGTTTCATTGTTAATTCCTTCCTGACTGAACATAATATAAAGTTAACATGGCACTGAAAAATCCAATCATAGCCAGGTGTGGTGGCGCACACTTGTAATCCCAGTACTAGGGAGGCTGACCCAGGAGGATCATAGGTTTGCGGCCAGCCTTGACAACTGAGAGGCCCTCTGCAACTTAGTGAGACCCTGTTTCAAAATAAAAAATAAAACAGGGCTAGGGATGTAGCTCAGAGGTACAATGCCTCTGGGTTCAATCCCCAGTAACACACACACACACACACACACACACACACACACATCATGCTACAGTTAATTATAAATAAGCATACAAATACTTGGACAGCATCTGCCTCTAATTGATGTTAATATTCTTCTTCATTAAACCTACTTATTGTAAGTTAGGTAGAAATATTAAAATAAGAACAAAAATCCC
>PVJS01033582.1:0-22087 GCA_004027185.1 Glis glis
GGGAGGGAGGGAAGGAGGGAAAGAGGGAAGGAGGGAGGGAGGAAGGAAGGAAGGAAGGAAGGATGGAAGGAAGGAAGGAAGGAAGAAAAAATAGGCCTGGGGGTATAGCTCGGAAGTAGAATGCCCCTGGGTTCAATCCCCAGTACCGCAAAAATAAATAAATAAATAAATAAATAGGGCTTGGGGTGTAGCTCAGAGGTAGAACGCCCCTGGGTTCAATCCCCAGTGCTGCAAAAAATAAATTAATTAATAAATTAATTAATTAATTAATTAAAATAGGGTAGGGGTATAGCTTGGAGGTAGAACATCCCTGGGTTCAATCCCCAGTACAAGAAAAAAAAATTACAAAAAAACGTGGAGTTCACCATTCACTTGCTGCTGCTGTTCACAGATTCATGAAGACAGGCTCCTCCTTCCTCCCCACCAGCCTGACCAGTCCTTCAGTCCCCTGACCCTATTTCCCAGGGTCTTAGTATCATTCCCTCCTGTCCGCTGCCAACTGCCTCATCCAAGTGCCAACAGTTGTATCTTTGCCTGGACTGCTGAAAAGCCTCCTAATTGGAACCACGATCCCAGTGTTTGCCTCTGCTAAACTGTTTTCCTTGCAGCGGCCCAGGTGATCTTTCAAACTACAGATCTGACTGTGACACTCCCCTGTTTAAAAACCTCTCAGTGGCTTACCATCACTTAAAGGATAAAGCCTAAAAGCCCCAGCCTAAAAGAGCAAACAGGCTAATAATGCTCTCTGTTGGCCAGGGTATGGGGAAACGAGCATTGCCACAGCCTCTGCAGACAGCAACATGCCATTATCTATTAAAACTAAACATACGCTGGACGTGGTGGTGCACACTTGTAATCCCAGTACTTAGGAGGTGGAGACTGTAGGATCCGGGTTCGCAGCCAGCCTCAGCTACTTAGTGAGGCCCTCCGCAACTTTGTGAGACCCGGTTTCAAAATAAAATATAAAAAATAGGGCCGGGGGTGTAGCTTGGAGGTAAAACGCCCCTGGGTTCAATCCCCGGTACCGCAAATAATAATAATAATAATAAAATAAATAAAATTTTAAAAATAAATAAAAAAACTAAACATATGCTCTTTGACCCAATCATTTCACTCCTTGGAATTTATCCTGCAGTTACACTTTCATGTGCAAATGGACTTACGTGCAAATACACTCATTGCAGCATAGTATATAATAATAGCAAAGGAGTAGAAATTACCTAAATTCCACCATTATGGGATCTATCCAATGGATTATGGTACAGCCATATTCCAAATAAATATCCAAATTTTAAAAAAAGCAAGGTGCAGGCTGGGCATGGTGGCACACACCTGTAATCCCAGTGACTCGGGTAGCCAAGGCAGGAGGATCCCAAGTTTGAGGGCAGTCTGGGCACTTTTTTTTGGTACTGAGGGTTGAACTCAGGGGCGTTCTACCTCTGTGCTACACCCCCAGCCCTACTTTTATGTTTTATTTTGAAACAGGGTCTCACTAAGTTCCAGAGGGCCTCACGAGGCTGCTGCAAAGTAAAATTTAAAATGGGCTGGAGATGTAGAATGATTGCCTAGCATTCTACCACTGAACCCAGGGCCATTATTTTAAATGGGTTAAATCCCCAGTACCATTAAAAAAAAAAAAGCAATGTTCAGGAAAGAAAGTACAACATGCAGCCTTTGTGCAGGAAATACACCAGCAGGCTGACATATTTGTAAATGCAAAGAAACCAACTTTGGAAGAATACCCAAGAAACCACCTCCAGCAACTGACCTCAGGAGGAGAAACTGAAAGTAGAGGCAGATAAGGGGGATTTAATGTTTCTTATATGTCTCTTGTACTTTTTGAATTTTATGCCATGTACATACGACACATACTCAACAAAAACTCAATTAAACATGAAAATAAATAAGGAAACAAACCCACATGTGTGAACGAGGCCTGCCCGCACTTAGGGCCCCGTGTCTCTCTCCCCAGGTTCATCTTCTGGGTCCCTCCACCTAACACCCCCTGACTACCCTGGTGCATCTTGTAATGTGGTGTGTTTTTCTCTGCCAGATGTTCCCCTGCTTCTTGCCCACCTGGAGGGCTCCTCTCATTCTGAAGATCTCACTCAGTTCTTCTCTTGTTTGAAGGTTTTCCAAGCTCACTCCTCTACCCCCAAAACGCTATGGCTTCCTACCCGAAGCACGCAGAGCAAGACTACCTAACTCCATTGCGACACCCTCGTTTCACGTGGCAGCTGCCTGTCTCCAGTGTGTGTCACCTGCTGACCTGGGAGCTCTCTCCTCTGAATGGGGCCCAGCACAGGTCCAGGGCTAGAGTGGAGGTGGAAAAATAGATGGCGGATGGCTGAGTACTTTCCCTACGCTTCTACAAGGGCTGGCTCCTCTAAACACTATGGGGTGTGTGTACATCTACAACGTAGTCCTTAGAAATAAAAATAATGCGAGTAGAGTGAACCTAGCTGGTGCTAGGTAAGCTTTTTAAATTGCCAATAACAACAGTAGGTTTTATTTACCATCCTGTCCTTCCCTCTTCCCTCATAACTTCTCAGAGACTAGGCCCTCAGTCTCACTCGACTTTGCATCCTTCACAGGGAGTTCACAGAAATGAACAAGTGGATAACTAGTCTGACTGGTAACCCTCTAAGGGGGGATGGTCCTGAAGCACTGGTTTGCAGGGGAGGGGGCAGGAGAAAAGGCCAGGAGCTTAACAGGGATGGGACAAGGCAGTGTCAAGGGCCTAGAGTCTCTTTCCCCTGAGGCCCAGACCCAGGGCTGATACTGAGGCTGTATCACCTTTAAAAGTTTGGTAGAGCCAGACATGGTGGCTCACACCTGTAATCCCAGTACTTGGGATGCTGAGACAGGACAATTTCAGATTCAAGGCCAGCCTCAGCAACTTAGCAAGGACCTCAGCAACTTAGTGAGACTCTGTTTCAAAAGAAAAAATAAAATAGAGCTGGGGGTGAAGCTCAGAGGCAGAATGCCCCTGAGTTCAATGCCTAGTACGACACACACACAAAAGTTTGGTAGCCAGGCGTGGTGGCTCACGCTTGTAATCCCAGTACTTGGGAGGCTGAGACAGGAGGATCACAGGTTCGACAACAGCCTCAGCAACTAGTAAGACTCTCATCAACCTAGCAAGACCCTGTTTCCAAATAAAAAAATAAAATAGGGCTAGGGGTGTAGCTCAGAGGTAGAATGCCCCCTGGGTTCAATCCCCAGTGCCACACACACAAAAAAAAAAACTTTGGTAGAATTCTCCAGTGAAACCATCTGGCCCTGAAGATTTCTCTTTCTCTTTTGAAAGATTTTTTAACTACAAATTCAATTTCTTTAAGAGTTATAGGATTCTTCAAGTTGTCTATTTTATTCTTTGTATGAGTTTTGGTAGATTGTGGTTTTTATAGAATTGGTCTATTTCATCTAAGTTGTTGAATTTATGTGCAATTTTTCATAGTAGTCCATATTTTTTTAGTATTCACAGGATGTGTAGTAATACACTCTCTTGCATTCTTTTTTTTTTTTTTTTGCAGTACTGGGGATTGAACCCAGGGGCATTCTACCTCCAAGTTACACCCCCAGCCCTATTTTTTATACTTTATTTTGAAACCGGGTCTCACTAAGTTGCGAAGGGCCTCACTAAGTAGCTGAGGCTGGCCGCGAACCTGGATCCTCCTGTCTCAGCCTCCCAAGTATTGGAATTACAAGCGTGCGCCACCACGCCCGGCTTCTCTTGCATTCTTAATACTGGTATTTTGTGTCTTTGCTCTTTGTGTGTGTGTGTGTGTTTGTGTGTGTGTGTGGTATTGGGGTTTGAACCTAGGGATATTCTATCTCTGAGCTATACTTCCAGCCCTATTGTTTTATTTTGAAATAGGGTCTCACTAAGTTGCTGAGGGCCTTGCTAAGTTGCTGAAGCTGGCTTCCAACCTGTGATCCTCCTGTCTCAGCCTCCTAAGTACTGATATTATAGATGTGTGCCACCACGTCCAGCTTCAAACATATATTTTTGGGGGGGTACTGGGGATTGAACCCAGGGGCATTCTACCTCCAAGCTATACCCCCAGCCCTATTTTTTATTCTTTATTTTGAAACAGGGTCTCACTAAGTTGCGGAGGGCCTCACTAAGTAGCTGAGGCTGGCCACAAACCTGTGATCCTCCTGTCTCAGCCTCCCAAGTACTAGATTTACAAGTGTGCACCACCATGCCTGGCCTTCAAACATATTTTGAGGAATTCCAGAGGAAAGGAGTAATCTATTATATTTGCCCAGATATTTACCATCTCTGTTGCTCCCCTTCATACTTGATGTTCTAAGTTTCCCTCTAGGTTCAGTTCCCTTCTAAAACATTTACTTTAAGCCAGGCATGGTGGCACACGCTTGTAATCCCAGTACTTGGGAGGCTGAGACAGGAGGATCGCAGGTTTGTGGCCAGCCTCAGCTACTTAGTGAGGCCCTCCGCAACTTAGTGAGACCCTGTTTCAAAATAAAGAATAAAAAATAGGGCTGGGGGTGTAGCTCAGAGGTAGAATGCCCCTGGGTTCAATCCCCAGTGCCACAAAAAAAAAAAAAATTTACTTTGTCAATTCATTTAGAACAGATCTGCTGATGATATATTCTCTTAATTTTTCCTGTACTGAGAATGTCTATTTTGTCTTCAATACTTGAAGATATTTTTGCTAAATATAGAATTATAGGTTGAAGTTCTTTTCTTTCAGAATTTAAAAATATTGTTCCACTTCCTTGTAACATCCATTGTCTCAGATGAGAAATCTGCAGTCATTCAAATCATTGTTCCCCTGTACTTAATGTGTTATTGTCTCTCACTATTTTTTTTTTAGGAATATGAAAGTTTAAGTCAAGGAAAGATAGAAGACAAAAACAGCTTCGCCTCCCCCCACAGGGGGAAGGATAGAGAGTAACCTGTCTCTCACTATTTTTAAGATTTTGTTTAGATCTGGGCATGGTAGAGCATGCTTGTAATCCCAATACTTGGGAGGCTGAGAAAGGAGACTTACCTTTTTTTTTTTTTTTTTTGCGGTACCGGGGATTGAACCCGGGGCGTTCTACCTCCACGCTACACCCCCGGCCCTATTTTTTTATGCTTTATTTTGAAACTGGGTCTCACGAAGTTGTGGAGGGCCTCACTAGGTAGAAAAAGAGAGAGAGAGAGACAGGGAGAGAGAGAGAGAGAGCTGAGGCTGACCTCAAACCCGGATCCTCCGGTTTCCGCCTCCCAAAGTACTGGGATTACAAGAGTGCACCACCACGCCCCGCTGAGAAAGGAGACTTATATGTTCCCAGTCAGCCTCAGCAATTTAGTGAGGCCATCAGCAACTTAATGAGATCCTGTTTCAAAATAAAAACTAAAATAGGGCTGGGGGTGTAACTTAGAGGTAGAATGCCCCTGGGTTCAATCCCTAGTAACACACACAGAAAAGAAAAGAGTGCTGGGTGCAGTGGCACACCTCTTTAATCCCATCTACTCAGGAGGCTGAGGCAGCTACTTCTGAGCTACAACACAGTCTTTTTATTATTTTTATTTATTTATTTATTTATTTATTTATTTATTTACTTACTTACTTACTTATTTATTTATTGGTACTGGGGATTGAACCCAGGGGCATTGTATCTCCGAGCTACACCCAGCCCAATTTTATTTTATTTTACTTATTTATTTATTTATTTATTTTTGCAGTACCAGGGATTGAACCCAGGGGCGTTTTACCTCTGAGCTACACCCCCGGCCCTATTTTTTATTCTTTATTTTGAAACCAGGTCTCACGAAGTTGTGGAGGGCCTCACTAAGTAGCTGAGGCTGGCCGCAAACATGGATCCTCCGGTCTCCGCCTCCCAAGTACTGGCATTACAAGTGTGTGCCACCACGCCCGGCCTCCAATTTTATTTTTATTTTGAAACAGGGTCTCCCTAGGTTGATGAGAGTCTCACTACTTGCTGAGACTGTCCTCGAACCTGCGATCTTCCTGTCTCAGCCTCCCAAGTACTGAGATTACAAAGTGTACGCCACCATGCCCAGCTCCCTTTTTTTATTTTGAAAGAGAGTCTCACTAAGTTGCTGAGTGTTTCACTAAGTTTCTGAGGCTGGCTTTGGACCTGCAATCCCCCTGGCTCAGCCTCCCAAGTACTGGGATTACAGGCCCGTAGCACCGCATCCAACTACTTTTATTTCTTTACTGAGATATCTTTCCATTTACTTCCAGAATGTTCACCCTTAGTTGTCATTTTACTGTAGCAGCATTTAAGTCAGATAATTCCAACATCTTTGACTTTTTGGTATTGGCATTCTGTGTCTTTCCCATGAAAGTTGAGATTTTCTTGACTTTTCTATATGCCAAGTAATTTTGATTATGTTCTGGACATTTTGAGTCTTACGAGACTCTGGTTCTTGTTTATAGCCTATGGAGAATGTTAATATTTTTGTCTTAGCAAGCAATCTACCTGGTTGTGTTCGAGCTGCAAGTTCCATTGAGCCCTCGGGGGTTGTAGTTTCAATATCAGTCCTATTTTCAAAGCCTTTCTGGTGCTATTTTGACCTGTCCTCTGTGTGCCACCCAGTGGCCAGTCTGGTACTTGGATGATGGTCTGTTAGTTCCATTCTCAATGTTTTTGATCTTTCAGAATCAAATCCTTATATGAATAGTTTTGGGAATGAGCCCAGAAATTTGTAATGGTGTGTGTGTGTGTGTGTGTGTGTGTGTGTGTGTGTGTGTGTATGTGTGTGTGTGTGTGTGTGTGTTTACTTAATGGTATTTATTTATTTAGCAGAACTGGGGATTGAACCCAGGGGCATTCTACCTCTGAGTTCCACCCCCAGCCCGATTTTTTATTCTTTACTTTGAAACAGGGTCTCACTAAGTTGTGAAGGGCCTCACTAAGTAGCTGAGGCTGGCCACGAACCCATGATCCTCCTGTCTCAGCCTCCCAAGTGTAAAGGGTTTATAAACTCCGAGGTCATTAATGACTCTCAGAGGTCCTTTTCCCAAGCCTCTCCCTCTCCATGATCTCCCCAGTACTTTCTAGATACCTAGGGCTTCTTTATTCAATCCTCTGGCCAGATAGTTGGGGCTTCATTTACCCTCATTCTGATACTCCTTTCACACATGAGCCTTGCCCTGGACCAAGAATGAGACCCGGGGAAAAACACACCAGGGTTTCATCCCACCCGAGGGATGCTACCATGGTCCCAACTCCCCACTCTAAGATCCCTTTCCCATTCCTCGAGTCTGATCTAGAGCACTTCTCCTAGAGCTCTCTCTGTCCCTGTTTATTCTTACTTCTGGGTTTCAGATTGCATTAAGACCAGGCCAGGAAATACCAGAGTGGGGAAATAAAGGTAAACACTGCTGATTCAATGGTACTTCAGTGGGGCGGGGCGGGGCAGGGTGCTGGGGCTTGAACCCAGGGCCTTGTACGTGCTGGGCAAGTACTCTAAGTGCTCTACCACTGAGATACACCCCCCAGCCTTTTCTTTTTCTTTTCTTTCTTTCCCTCCCTCCCTCCCTTCCTTTTTTTTTTTTCTTTTCCTTTCTTTGTTTCTTTTACTGAGGTTTGAAGCCACCGGTGTTCTAACTCTGAGCTATACCCCCAGCCCTATTTTAGTGTATTGTATTTATTTATTCAGGTACTGGGGATTGAGCCCAGGAGCATTCTTACCTCTGCGCTACATCTCTAGCCGTATTTTATTTTTTATTTTAAACAGGATCTCACTAAGTTGCACAGGGTCTCACTAAGTTGCTGAGGCTGGCCTCAAACCTGCGATCCTCCTGTCTCAGACTCCCAAGATTGGGATTACAAGTGTGCGCCACCATGCTTGGCTTATTTTTTGAAACAGAGTCTTGCTAAGTTACCACATGCTGGCCTCAAGCCTGCGATCCTCCTGTCTCAGACTCCTAAGTACTGGGGTTACAGGTGTGTGCCACCACATTTGGTCTGTGTTTGTTTGTTTAGTTGGTTGTTTTTTTTTTTTTTTTTTTGCGGTACCAGGGATTGAACACAGAGGCGTTCTACCTCCGCGCTACGCCCCCGGCCCTATTTTTTATACTTTATTTTGAAACCGGGTCTCACGAAGTTGCGGAGGGCCTCGCTAAGGAGAGAGGGAGAGAGAGAGAGAGAGAGAGAGAGAGAGAGAACTGAGGCTAGCCGCGAACCCGGATCCTCCGGTCTCCGACTCCCAAAGTACTGGCATTACAAGTGTGTGCCACCACGCCCGGCCTGTTTTGGTTTTGTTTTTAAGAAAGGGTCTATGTTGCCCAGACTGGCTTCAAATTCCTGTGTTTAAGCAATTCTCCTGCCTCAACCTCCTGAGAAGCACACCACCACACCTAACTATTTTTTTCAGTTTCCAGCTCTCTGATGAAATTTCCAATCTTGTCTGTTTATCCTCTTGAACATAGGAAGCAGAGTTTTAGCTTTTTTGTTTTGTTTTTTGCAGTGCTTGGGATTGAACCCTGAGCTACATCCTCAACCCCTTTTATTCATTTGGGGTATTTATTTTTCTTCTTTTTTGAGACAAGGATTCACTAAGTTGTCCAGGCTGGCCTGGGACTTGTGATCTCCTGCCTCACCCTCCTGAGGAGCTGGGATTGGATTACAGGTGTGCACCACTAGGCTCAGATAATTTTATAGGTCATGTCTAATAATTCCAAAAGTTGGAACTCTGTGGGCCTACTTCTTCTGTTTGCTGGGTTTTGCTAGTTCTTTTTCATGTTTTGTTTACATGCTTATCTTAGTTTGGTGGTGAATATTCTATTTGAGCACTTTTTAAAAATAATTTGATGCACGATTGTAATCCCAGTATTTAGGAGGCTGAGATAGGAGGATCATAGGTTCACAGCCAGCCTCAGCAATTTGTGAGGCTCTCTGCAACTTAGTGAGATCCTGTTTCAAAATAAGGAATAAAAAATCGGGCTGGGGGTGGAGCTCAGAGGTAGAATGACCCTGGGTTCAATCCCTGGTACCACAATAAATAAATAAATAAATAAATAAATAAATAAATAAAATTTGAGACTCGGGCATGGTGGTGCACAACTGTAATCCCAGTACTTGGGAAGCTGAGACAGGAGGTTCGAGGACAGCCTCGGCAAGTAATGAGACTCTCAGCAACCTAGTGAGACCATTTCAAAACAAAAAAAATAAAAAGGGCTGGGGGTGTAGCTCAGAGGTAGTACGCCCCTGGGTTCAATCCCAGTACAAAAAAAAATTGAGAGCTGGGCGCAGTGGTGCACACCCATAATTCCAGTACTTGGGAGGCTAAGACAGGAGGATCACAGGCTTGAGGACAGCCTCAGCAATTTAGTGAGACCCTGCTTCAAAATTAAAATAATAATAATAATAATAATAATAATAATAATAATAAAAAGGGCTGAGGGTGTAGCTTGGAGGTAGAATGCCCCTGAGTTCTATCCCCAGTACAAAAAAAATTTTTTGAGAGCTGGGAACAGTGGTGCACGCCCATAATCCCAGTACTTGGGAGGCTAAAACAGGAGGATCACAGGCTTGAGGACAGCCTGAGCAACTTAGCAAGACCCTCAACAACTTAGTGAGACCCTGTTTTAAAATAAAGAATAAAAATAGGGCTGGGGGTGTAGCTTGGAGGTAGAATGCCCCTGGGTTCCATCCCCAGTACCAAAACAACAACAAAAATAATTTGAGGCTTAAGATGATGCCTTCATTCTTCAGATAGGATTTTTGTTTGCTCCTGCCAAGTGCAAAGGGTACAAATCTTCAGTGTCCCAACCCAAACCTTGGGGGTTTGCCAGGGCTCTCTAGAGACCGATTCTTTTTTTTTTGCGGTACCGGGGATTGAACGCAGGGGCGTTCTACCTCCGCGCTACACCCCCGGCCCTATTTTTTATACTTTTATTTTGAAACCGGGTCTCACGAAGTTGCGGAGGGCCTCACTAAGGAGGGAGAGAGAGAGAGAGAGAAAGAAAGAGAGAGAGACAGAGAGACAGGGAGAGAGAGAGCGAGAGAGCTGAGGCTGGCCGCAAACCCAGATCCTCCGGTCTCTGCCTCCCAAAGTACTGGGATTACAAGCGTGCGCCACCACGCCCAGCTGAGACCATCGATTCTAAGAGACAGTCTCTCGTTCTCCTCATTAGAGTAGCAAACTCCCCCAGGACAAAAGCTATGCCAAGGGGGCGGGGGCTCGCCATTCTTGGTCTCCATCTCCTCCAGACCCTGGCCCAGTAATTCTTCATTTTGTTAGCTCTACAATGCTTTCAAGCAGACATTTTTATATTTTGCCCAGATCTAGTCTTCAGTAGTAAAGTTGGTCTGAATTTTCTGATCCATCACTAATGGAAGGAAATACACACACACACACACACACACACACATACACACACACGTGCACGCACACCCTCACACACACGTGAGCGCATTCTATGAATGTTAATTAATTCCCTTTTCTCTCTCACCCCAACCCTAGATAATGCATGCACACACACACACATACACAGGAAGAAAAAGTGTTGAAGAAACTTCTATTACATTAGGCATTAGAATTAGGATAGGCTGGGCTAGGTGCACCTACTTACTAATAAAAAATCAAGCTAGAAGCTAGAAGTGATGGCACATCCTATAATCCCAGTACTTGGGAGACTCAGGCAGGAGGATCACAGGTTTGAAGCCAGCCTCAACAATTTAGCAAGACACTGTCTCAAACTAAAAAATTTCAAAAGAGGGGCTGGGTTTGTGACACAGTGGTAGCGTGCCCCTGGGTTCAATCCCCAGTATCATGAGAGAGAGAGAGACTGATGCCATACTACATACTATACACACTATATATACTCAAATAAGTTCCAGGTTTAAAGTTAAATGAAAGAATTCAAACCGCAAAAAATGGAAAAAATATAGGTCAATGCCAAACTCAGAATGGGGAAAGAAAGCATAAACATTGTGGAAGAAATGGTTAAAATATTTATACCATGGCAATTTATACAGCCATTCAAAATACAGTCATAAAGAATTTTAAGAAACCACGGGGAAATAATGGGATGTAAAGAAGGGATGATATAAAAATGAATGATATAAATAGTGAAAATTAAATTTTAAAAATAAGAAAATAAGCTGGGCATGGTGGCACACACTTGTAATCCCAGTACTTGGGAGGCTGAGACAGGAGGATTGCATGTTTGAGGACAGCCTCAGCTACTTAGTAAGGACCTCCACAACTTAGTGAGACCCTGTTTCAAAATCAAGAATAAAAAATAGGACTGGGGGTATAGCTCGGAGGTAGAATGCCCCTGGGTTCAATCCCCAGTACTGCAAAAATTTTAAAAAATAAAAATAAGAAATAATAATAAATACGCACATACAAAGAGATTGGTAGATACACCATGATATCCCACTATGTCTTGGATGATGACTTTCTCTGGATGATAGATTATAGGAGAATTTTTACTTTCTGATTTGAATTCTGAGTTTTCCCCATATTTTCTACTATCATCATGTGTTTCTCTTATAATCAGAAAAATAAGTTACAAATTTTTTAATTTGGTAAGATAAGCTTTTTGCATCTGTGTGTGGTTCTGGTGATTGAACCCAGGGGCGTTCTACCTCTGAGCCACACCCCCAGCCCTTTTTTTTATTATTATTTGGAAGCAGGATCTTGCTAAATTGATGTGAGCCTCACTGAGTTGCTGAGGATTTGAACCTGCGATCCTCCTCTCCCAGCCTCCCAAGTACTGGGATTACAGGCGTGTGCCAAGATGGCAGGCTTATTTTGGTAGGATAAGAATATGAAAAATCAATCAGATTCATTCACTAAGAAAGCAACAGCTAAAAAATATACATTTATGTTAAATACATTTTTTCATATGTCTTACATATTTCAAAAAATTTTTAAGTTAAAAAAGTAAAAATAAAAAGCACACCGGTTTCTGCAAGAGCCATGGGACCACGTGGACTTCCTGGGGCCACCTTTGGGCAGGGTGGGCTGGCACTGCCTGCTCCGGCCCTGTGGGAGGAGTGGGTTCCCAATGCTGTGGGCCTGGCAGCCAGCCTGGTCACTTCCTACCTGAGCTCCCTAGGGGCCTACAGGGCCATCTCTCCAAAGAGGCCCTGTTGTCCAACCTATGGACCATCAGGATGTGGAGCAGTCCTGCTAAGCTCTCCCTGGGCTACTGTGAGCTCAGTGCGGGGGTGGCCCAAATCGCCTGAGACCAAGCGCAGGGAGTTAGAGTCATGAACGGATTCCAGAGCTGGTTCGGGGTCCTTGAGGTTTGCCTCACTCCCAAGCTCCCTGACCTCGGCATCCACTGAAATAAAACCATGCTCCTGGACGCCCTGGGGCCTGAGCGCTCCTCCTCCCCCAGGAAAGTTCTCTCCGTGGGAAAGCGCCTCTCTGGCCGGGAGTGGTGGCGCACGCTTATAATCCCAGTACTTTGGGAGGCGGAGACCGGAGGATCTGGGTTCGCAGCCAGCCTCAGCTCTCTCTCTCTCTCTCTCTCTCTCTCTCTCTCTCTCTCTACTTAGTGAGGCCCTCCGCAACTTCGTGAGACCTAGTTTCAAAATAAAGTATAAAAAATAGGGCCGGGGATGTAGCGCGGAGGTAGAATGCCCCTGGGTTCAATCCCCAGTACCGCAAAAAAAAGAAAGAAAGAAAGAAAGAAAGTGCCTCTCTGCACTCCAAAAAGCACCCTTTGCCCCCAAAGGCGCTGTATCAGCTTGTCCCTCGTGTGTTTCCCCCCACTGTTCCAAGAAACCACCTGTCCCTTGCCCGACCCTTGTCAAGCACTGCTGTCCCACACTCTTCCATTTCTCCAGACAGCACTCCCGTTTCCTCCACCCCTAGAAACATCGCATCTCAGTTCCAGTTAAAATAACAACTAATAATTTCTTAGTACAAATATGTCCCTGCACACCTGTAATCCCGGCTCCTTGGGAAGCTGAGGCAGGAGGATCACAAGTTCAAGGCCAGACTGGGCAACTTAGCAAGAACCTGTCTCAACATAAAGTCAAGAGTCTGGGGGTGTAGTTCAGTGGTAGAGTGCTTGCCTAGCATGTGAGAGGCCCTGGGTTCCATACCTAGCACCACAAAACAGATAGATAGATAGATAGATAGATAGATAGATAGATGATAGATAGATAGATGACAGAGTCCCATCTACTTTATCCACCCACCCCTACTCTTGAAATGCATAAGAACTACTGTCTTCTTTCTGCCATGCTGTAATGCCCTGGGAAATCCTGCTTTCCCTCTGTCCCTGGAACATGAAACAGTAACCATTCTGTCAATCCTCTTAGTCCTGCTTCTCAAGCTCTTTAATGCTGATACCCAGCTGCCTCTGCCTTTAACAAGTGCAAACTTCCCTTTCTCCTCCCCGCCCCCTGCCCCACCTCCACACAAAGCCTCATCTCTCCTTGGTTATCTGCTTCCCAGAAATGACAGCACTCTTGTTCCCACCATAGTACTGTTTCATACCAGCTGCTGTTTATTAGTTCTTACTGTGCACCAGACCTGGTGCTAAGCACCCCAATTCTTGCAACAGCCCAATGAAGTCAATATTATTATTATTGTTGTTGTTATTTTATGACTTGCCCAAGATCACAACTTGTTTAGGGTAGTCAGATGTGCACAAAAGTATACCTGATTTCAAAACCTTAGGTAAACCTGAATTAAACCAACATGTCCTAGACATTCAGTATTTTTTTTTTTTTGCGGTACCGGGGGTTGAACCCAGGGGCGTTCTACTTCCGAGCTACACCCCCAGCCCTATTTTTTATACTTTATTTTGAAACTGGATCTCACGAAGTTGCGGAGGGCCTCACTAAGTAGCTGAGGCTGGCCGTGAACCCGGATCCTCCGGTCTCTGCCTCCCAAGTACTGGGATTACAAGCGTGCGCCACCACGCCCGGCTTGGCATTCAGGCATTCAGTATTTTTTTAAATCTTCTTTTTATTTTTTATTTTTTTGTGTGTGGTACCAGGGGTTGAACCCAGGGACGTTCTACCTCCGAGCTACACCCCCGGCCCTATTTTTTATCCTTTATTTTGAAACCAGGTCTCACGAAGTTGCAGAGGGCCTCACTAAGTAAGTAGCTGAGGCTGGCCGCGAACCCGGATCCTCTGGTCTCTGCCTCCCAAGTACTGGGATTACAAGTGTGCGCCACCACGCCCAGCTTTTTTTTAAATCTTCTGATAGGCATCCAGGTGTACACTCCAAAACATTCCTGCTGCTCAGTCTCCCCCTGAAACACTAGCCTCAGTGGAGCCCACAGAAACTCTCCACTGGCCCCATTCCTGCCCCACAGAGGTGTCTCTCCTACCCCACTAAGGGCATGGTCCCCTGGCTGTGAACAGCGTCTGAAGCCTGACTGAGGAGGCCCAGCCATGGTCTCCGGCTCTGGCGGCGCTCCATCCCCTCCCCACCCCTTCTATAAATAGCCACTGCTCACGGCTGCCAGGCCACTACAGAAAGAGTTTCCATGAGGCAGCTCCCAGGAGCAGCCCTGCTCACCCAACACCGCTCCTACCTCTCCTGGGGTCCTGTGACCAGCTCTCCCCTGCAGGGGGCTGTCCCGCGTGCTGTGTCTGTGGCGGGCAGGGGGTGTTGGCACCTGGGCAGAGGCCTGAGGCAAGGCCTTCCCTGAGCTCTGGACCCCATGTTCTGAAGCTTGATTCAAAGAACTAGACTTGCTGTCCATGGTGGGCTCTCCTTTGGGCTTCGGAGGGGCAAATCTCTTCCTGTTAAAAGGCCTTGATGGCTGGGGGGCTGAGGAGGGTGTCGGCTGGCCAAGTGTGGTAGGCACCCCCTCACTGCTAGCTGTGATGGGCACCTTCACCAGGGGACTCTCTCCAGGTGCCTGGACACGTGGACACAAGGCCTCCTCCTCTTCTGGAGGCCTGGCTGCCCGAGTGTTCTCCATATACATGTCCTTCAGGGAGAAACGCACCTCCTGGTCTGGGCTGGGGCCTGGGGCAGGGGCGGCGTCCTGGGCCTGGTCTTGGGAGCCTCCAGCAGAGGCTGGCTTCCTGGTGCCATCTATTCCAGGAGACGCAGGCCCCCGTGCTGCCCTGCTTCTGGGCTGGATCTGAACCCGCTCCATGTCCACAGGACCCTGAGTCCCATGGGACTCAGGCTTGTCCGAGCCGGGGACACCATTTTCTGAAGAGTGGTGGCTTCGGGCCTGCTCTAACTCTGGCTTCTGCAGACCTGGCTTAGAATCGTCCTTCCTTTTCTTCTTGGCTCCAGACTCCTTCTGGGGAGCCCTCTGAGACCCCAGCTCCATGGCCTCACAGATGTACGTCAGCAAGCCATGCTCCCCATCCTCCCCATTCTCAGGGGCAGGCTCCCCATTGGTGGGTGCCTCTCCAGGAGCAAAACTGTTGATCAGGCCCAAGCCGGGGTGCTGCGTGGACTCGGTCTCTCCCTCTTGCCAAGCCGCGGGGGACTGGTCCTTGACCTCTGTGCCTGGGGCTGAGGGCGCTGGGGCCTCAGCCCCGCTCAGCCGGCGCTTGCGCTGGAAGCGGTCGGGGCTGAGCTTGCGCAGCGCGTCGGCCTCCTCCGTGGCCTCCCGGCCCTGCCTCCAGCTCTGCTCTATCTCCCGCATCTTGGCCTTGGCCTTGCGCTTCAACTTGGCAAACCAGCGCTGGTGGATCTTGTACTCCGTCATGGTGCCCACCTCCAGGACCCCTGAGCAGGACACGATGCCCTTGGAGTTCCGGGCAGAGGCCTGGTAGATGGCCGCATCTTCTTCTCGGCACCTAGAGGGAGAAGCATGAGGTGTCCCTGTCCCCTCCTGGGAGGGGAGACTTCCCTCACCCCTCCCCAGCCAGAGTTGAGCACGGCCCCTCCCCACACCCACCACACCCCCTTACAGTTGAGAAACTGAGGCCAGAGCGTGTGGCAGCTGACCAAGGTCATGCTGTCCCAGGAGGATTAGACGTGGGGCTCAGGAGAGCTCCCTTCAGAAGCAGGTGACAACACAGCCCCTGTGAGTAAGGATGACAGCGCTGCTTTTTTTGGCAGCTGACCTCATGGAAAATGTTCCATGGGTCAGGACTTGCTCTCAGCGTTGTGGCTGAAACACACCCACCCTGGCCTCAGGAAATCCCAGACCTGGCAGGCTCGCACGGTCCACCAGGTGCTTCAGCTCAGCAGCAGAACCTGCCTTCTGACCACCGACAGGGCCCGGGCACCGCTGCCCAGCTGCTCCAGGCCCGAGGGCAGGATCCGGGTGTAGGGCCCTTGGGAGGGCAGAGGGCAGAGCAGTCCCCTCTCCCTCACCTGTACAGCTGCAGCGTGTGGCGGTTGCCCTGGTGAGTGATCTCATATTTTGGCAAGCCACAGTAGCGGTCCAGTTCCATGTCATCCTTGTACCAGGTCACCTCTGGCTCTGGGTATCCTGAGAGGGAAGCAGGAGATTGGGTTGCAGTAGTCGAGTTCCAGAATAGTGGAAGGAGAAGACAAGATGCCCGGCTTCCCCAGGGCTACCTGAAGAGACTGGACCAGTCCTTCTGGAAGTACAGAGCCCCTGTATGGCTCAGCTAATGTTTAGAAATTAGAGCCTGTCTTCAAGGCCAGCCTCAGCAACTTAGCGAGACCCTCAGCAACTTGGCAAGACCTTGTTCAAAATAAAAAATAAAATAGGGCTGGGAGTGTAATTTGGTGGTAGAATGCCCCTGGGCTCAACCCCAAGAAAGAAACTGTCAAAGCTGAAAACAAGTTGGGTGTGGTGGCTTACACTCCTAATCCTAGCTACTGGGAGGCTGAGGCAGGAGGATGGCAAGTTTGAGGCCAGCCTGGGCAACTTAGTGAGACCCCATCTCAAAATAAAATTAAAAGGGCTGGGGGTGTAGCTCAGTGGTAGAGCATCCCTAAGTTCAATCTCCAATACTGAAGAAAAAAAAAAAGCCTAAAAGCCTTTCCCCTTCCAGCTAAAAGAAAAATACAGAGGAGAAATATCCTACCTTCCTAGTAGGAGGGGAAATAAGGAATTCCAGAAATCCTTGACTGACAGTAATGAACGAATGAGCTTCCTTTCTATAGCTTCCCATTCTACATCCCCATGGTAGTAAAGGCTCAGGGCTTCCCCCCAGATCCCCCACCCTGCCCAGAGCCCTTCTTCTTTCACCCCAAGTTCCACATCACCATCACCTCACACTTGGACTTTTGCATCGACCTCCTCACTGATCTCAGGCTCCCATCCTGCCCCTTCTCAGCCCGTTCTCGGCACAGCAGCCAGGGTGAGCCTTGTGAATTAAAGCTAGCACCGGTGCCTCTGCTCAGAACATCCCAGGAGCTCTCACCTCACCTGACCCTCATGATCTGCTCCCCATTACTGCATGCCACGTATCACTGTACCCAGCCCTGCTGGCCCCTGGCCCACCTCTGACCCCCTGGGAGGGCCCAGGTCTCATTCCTGCAGGTCCCTGTTCCCACGCTGCCTCCCCCCCAGAGCCTTTGCCCTAGCCCTGGCAAACAGTAACTCTCCCCAGCACTTCCTAACCCTCTTTTCATGGAGGAAGGGGTACTGGGGACTGAACCCCGGGATGCTCTAAATCTGAGCTACTCACCCCCAGTCCTTTTATTAAGTTTATTTTGAGACAGGGTCTCACTAAGTTGTCCAGGCTGGCCTTGAACTTGTGATCCTCCTGCCTCAGTCTCCCGAGTATCTGGGATCTCAGGCATGCACCAGGCTTTCCTGTCCCTCTTACTAGGTTTATTTTTCTTCATAGAATGCATTGCTACCTGTTATACATCAACCCCCCACATGGAATATCTGCTCTGTGACAGCAGGGACTTATCTGTATTATTCACTGTTGTGTCCCCAGTTCCTGGTATGGAATCAACACTCACTAAATGGCCGGGCGTGGTGGCGCACGCTTGTAATCCTAGTACTTGGGAGGCTGAGACAGGAGGATCCAGGTTCGTGGCCAGCCTCAGCTACTTAGCGAGGTCTTCCGCAACTTAGTGAGACCCTGTTTCAAAATAAAGAATAAAAAATAGGGCTAGGTGTGTAGCTCAGAGGTAGAATGCCCCTGGGTTCAATCCCCAGCACTGCCAAAAAAAAAAAAAAGAAACACTAAAAATTTACAGATGAATACATAAGCCACGTACAGTGTTCTCAGCGTGCAGAGAAGGGGCGATTGCTTTGGCTGGGGAGTCAGAGGAGCCTTTTGGAGTGAGTAGCGTTTGAACTGGTCTTGAAGGACAGGCAGAACTTCAGAAAATGTGGGTCTCCCCCACACATCAGCTCTATCAGCGCCTGTACTCCCCTGCACGGCACTAGTCACGATGTTGTAACAGACTGTTTCCTGGCCTGTCTCTCCTCTACGATTAGGACCCACATGGGCAGGAATCACACCTTATTTGCTGCTATATCTCCCCAACCTAAGACTGCCTGGCACACAGTAGTCACTTAATAAAAACCTGCTGAGCAAGTGAGGGAAGAAAGGAGCGCTTAAACACAAGGTGATGGGACGGGTGTGGGGGACAGCAAAGGGCGAATGGGGTAGTGTGTGCGGCTGGCTCAGGGCAGCCCTGGCTGTAAAGCGAGCCCCATGTTTCCACTGTGAGCTAAAGCCCCTGGTTACATCACTCTGCGCGTGGCCCGGCCAGCACAGGTGTCCTCACTGTCCTGTGGGATGATCTCATCCTGCAAGGCCAGCTTAGAGCCTCCCCATCCCGTGACCTCCCAGCACCGCCCCAGTCTCCAGGGTATCCGATCCAGCCTGGCTGGGGGAGGGGGCGCATGGCCCACGGCTGAGGCCTCACCCATGCCACCCCTGTGCTTCCACACAAAGCAGGGGTCCACCTGACCACTCAGGGCTGCGTAGGGACAATGGGCATAAGTGTCCCGGGGAGAATGCATTGCTCTGTCCCTGGAAAATGCAAACTATGTTCTAAAACACACCCAAGCCAGAGGGCTCTGGGTCCTTCGCTCCCAGGGACTCCACGCGTGTGCTCACAGGCAGGTGTGTGCACACACGTTAGCTCTGGCAGGAGCTCGTGGCAGTGCTTGAGCCTGTGGCCTTTCCGCCGCCCCTTCACACCCACAGCCCCGGCTTCACAGCCAGCAGGCTTGACGGGGCCCAGCTCACAGACTTGCAGCTTCCTCCCAGGTTTTGAGTTTGGAGAAGCTCAGACAGAGGAGTAAGAGGAGAAGCAGAGGAAAAAGAGGAGACGGATGAGGTAGAAAAGAAGAAGGAGAAGGAGAAGTGGAAATTCAGAGTTCTCAAAGAACTTTCAAATTTAGAATTTCCTTTGGCCCTCAGAACAACCCTGTGCAAACAACTGTTAACCTTTCCCGAAGACTCACTGAGCGCCAGGTACTGAACTGAATACCTTCCATGTATTATTTCATCTAATCCTCACAAAAATCCCAAGGAATGAACTGTCACTAATCCTCGATTTAAGGAAGAGGAAATCAGCTGCGTGAGGTGGCACACGCCTATAATCCCAGTACTTGGGAGGCTGAGACAGGAGGATCGCAGGTTCGAGGAAAGCCTCAGCAATTTAGCAAGACCCTGATTCAAAATAAGAAATAAAGTAGGTCTGGGAGTTTTGCTCAGAGGTAAAATGCCTCTGGGTTCAATCTCCAGTACCAAAAAAAAAAAAAGGAAGAGGAAATCAATGCTCATGAAATTAAGGCTCCTGCCCAAAGTCATCTAGCTCCTAGTAGAAGAGCCAGCATTCAATCCCTCTCTGCTGTAAAATGGCAGGTGTTTTAATCCCATTTACGCAAAAGGAAAATGAGGCCTGAGAAGCTGTGGACCTCACCCAGGCGGCGGCTGGCTGCGACGCAGCCCCGGCCTTTTTTTTCTTTCCTAGTGCTCTTTCCCACGGGGGCTCTGAGTCTGATATGTGAGTTTTTGCTCCCAGCGGTTATCATTTTAGACCTATTTCTCTAAAACAGAGTTCTTCAGGAACACTGATCCTTTCCAAAGGCTCAGTCCCTTAGTCCAACCTGCCTGCCGCTGCCGCTTCCTCCTCCCACTCCAACATACTCCTTGACACAGAGTGGACTTCAGAGCTGAGATGGGGTGCACGGTGCCGGACAGAGACTGCAGGCCAGAGGATGTCAGCGCTCCAGCCAGGGCCCCCCAGGGAGCCAGGAGCCAGGGGCCAGCCAAGGCCCACTCCCCATCTGCCCTCGGAGTGGGAAGAACTCCAGGACCTTCATCCCATCTCCAGGCTGCCAAGGGTGGGCCTGCCAGTCAGCCAGCGGGGCCTGGCACAGATGACTCTCCTTCACCTGGAGGGGGCTCTGACCATGGAGCAGCACCGCCTGTGCCTGCAAGGACCTTGTGGGATGGCCCATCCCAGCTCCTTTAAGGAATGCCGCTGGAGGGGGAGAAGAGGCACATGCGGTCACCCTATCTCCTCAGAGGTGACCAGGAGCTGCAGAGGTCTCACACTAGGCCAGTCTCTGTTGCAGATGTGGCCACCAGTGCACTCTGGGGCTGAGGAAGCAGTTTCTAATCTTGCTCCTAGTTCTTAGCCTTCTGCATCTGCCTCCCCTCCCTTCCCCTCTCCTGTTGTCAACACTTTCTTCCTGCCTTTGGAAAAGGCTTGTTTATGGTGTACCATGGTGATGAGACAGACCTCTTTCCTAATGTGCTACTTAAAAACTCAGGCAAGTCAGGCATGGCGGCACACACCTATAATCCTAGTACTTGGGAGGTGGAGACAGGACGATCGCAGGTTTGAGGCCAGCCTCAGCAACTTAGTGAGACTCTCATCAACCTAGGGAGACCCTGTTTCAAAATAAAAAAATAAAGCCGGGCATGGTGGCGCACGCTTGTAATCCCAGTACTTGGGAGGCTGAGACCAGATGATCCGGGTTCGCAGCCAGCCTCAGCTACTTAGTGAGGCCCTCCACAATTTAGTGAGACCCAGTTTCAAAATAAAGAAAAAAAATAGGGCTGGGGGTGTGGCTCGGAGGTAGAATGCCCCTGGGTTCAATCCCTGGTACTGCAAAAATAAATAAATAAATAAAAAAATAAATAAATAAATAAGCCAGGTGTGGTGGCGCACGCTTGTAATCCCAGTACTTGGGAGGCTGAGACTGGAGGATCTGGGCTCACGGCCGGCCTCAGCTACTTAGTGAGGCCCTCCGCAACTTAGTGAGACCCTGTTTCAAAATAAAGAATAAAAAATAGGTCTGGGGGTGTAGCCCGAAGATAGAATGCCACTGGGTTCAACCCCTAATACCCCCCAAAAAAAAACCAAAGAGAGACTCAGATAACTTGAGACTTGGGGTGGGGGTGGGAGGTCAGAGCTAGGCAGCACCCTTGAAATGCTACAGGGATCGGTGGTGCTGCTGACCTCAGGGGGAAGCTGCTTTGAGCAGACCATGACCCTGGCTGCTCATCACGAGATGGAGGTATAAAAGTTTGCTCCTTAAAGTTGGGCTTGAAGCAGGGAAAATCTTATTCCCACGATGACATTGAGAGTGTTCAATAAAATGCCCCAAGACTAAGCATGCCAGATGTTGTTCTCAGAGTCAGGACTTCAAAGGACAGAACGGAAGAGGGGCACTATCCCTGGTGCCACTCCTCTGGGTGGCCCCGGGTCCCCACGGCGGCTGCTGTTACTGCAGCATCCAAGCCACAACTGAGATTAAATGGACAATGTGGAAAGCGGAAAAGACACTGATTTTACCATTAGCACAACTGGGGGGGGGGGTGAGTACTTCCTGTGTGCTAGCTCCAGAGAGGTACTGATCACTTCCCAGGGGGTCAGCCTGAGAGCTGGACCTAGAAAAGTGAGGAGGAATCTGCCAGCAAAGAAGCAGAAGGCTTCTAGGTAAGCAGGCAGAACAACACGCATCCATTTGCATGCCCTACCCCAAACCCACAGAAACTACACTAAAGAGACTTTAAAATCCAAACATATAGGCCGGGTGTGGTGGCGCACGCTTGTAATCCCAGTACTTTGGGAGGCGGAGACCAGAGGATCCGGGTTCACAACCAGCCTCAGCTCTCTTGCTCTCTCTCTCCCTGTCGCTCTCTCTCTCTCTCTCTCTCTCTCTCTCTCTCTCTCTTTCTTTCCTTAGTGAGGCCCTCTGCAACTTCATGAGACCCGGTTTCAAAATAAAGTATAAAAATTAGGGCC